>BDUI01016048.1:24255-40950 GCA_002335545.1 Apodemus speciosus
AGTGTAGGGGAATACCAAAACAGGGAAGTGGGAAGGGGTGAATAGGGGAACAGGGGGAGGGAAAAAGACATATGGGACATTTGGGGGGCGGGGAAACCAGGAAAAGGGAAATGAAATGTAAATAAAGAATATATCCAATAGAAAAAAGAAGAAAAAGAACAAGTATAAATATCTTCATGGATTTACTTGACCAAGTGAGAATATTAACATAGTGATCCCTAACCAAGTTTAAATATCAATCTGGGAACATATGACAAAGTGAGAATATCAACTGAAAGATATATGACCAAGTGCACATATGAACACAATATATGACCAAGTGTGAATATCAAAATGTGGATACATGACCAAGTGAGAATATCAAACATGGGAACACATGACCAAGAGTCAATATCAACATGGGGACACATGACCACGTGAGTACATCAGCACATGTATACATGATCTAGTGCAAGTAGCAACATGGGGAACCATGAGCAACTGTAATATCAACACAGAAACACATTAAAAAGTGAGAATATCAAATTGGGGTTACACGATCACCAACACAGCAATACATGGCCAAATGAGAATATCAAAATGTGGACTTATGAACCAGTGAGAATAGCATCACAGAGATAGAAGACCAAGTGTGAATATCAACACAGTGATACATGACCAAGTGCGAATATCAACATGGGGATACATGAAAAATTTTGAATATCAGGAGTGGGATACATACTGTGCTGGATGGTTTGCATGTCAACACATCAAATGCTAGATTTATTACAGAGAAAGGAGCTTCAGTTGGGGAAATACCTCCATGAGATCCAGCTGTGGTGCATAATCTCAGTTGGCGATCAAGTGGGGAGGGCCCCTTGTGGGTGATGTCATTCCTGGGCTCGTAGTCTCTGGTTCTATAAGAGATCAGGCTGAGCAAACCAGGGGAAACAAGTCAGTAAGAAACATTCCTCCATGGCCTCTACATCAGCTCCTGCTTTCTGACTTGCTTATAGCAACATGGGGATACATAAATATCAACATGGGGATATGTGAATATGTGTGACTATCAACACTGAGATACATGACAAATGTGATTATCAGCATGAGTAAACATAATCAAGTGAGAATATCAACTCTGGGATGCATAACCAAATGTAAATATCAACCCAGAGACACATGACCAACTGAGAATATCAAAACGGACATATATGACCAAGTGTGAATATGAAAATAGGGATAAATGGCCAAGTGAGAATAGCAACACAGGTATACATGATCAAGTGTGAATATCAACACTGGCATACATGATCAAGTATCAATATTAACATGGGGATGATGTCATTAATATGATGATGTGTGACTGTCAACACTGAGAGAAATGACCAAACGTGAATATCAACACGGGGGCACATAGCCAATTGAGAATATCAACAAAGGGATCCATGACCAAATATCAATATAAACACGAGGACACATAACCAAGTTTGAATATCAAAATGGGGACACATGACAAATATCAACACAGAGACACATGAACAAATGTGAATATCAATATGAATATCCATGGCCAAATGGAAATATCAATATAGGGATTCATGACCAAGTGAGAATAGAAACAAAGGTACATATGACCAAGTGAGAATATAAACACAGGGATACATGACCAAGTGTGAATATTGATACAATGATACATGACAAAATGAGAATAGCAATATAGGTATACATGACTAAATGTGGAGATAAACAGAGAGATACATGATGATGTGAACATTTCAAGACAGAGATACCTGACCAATTATGTATGTCACCATGGGGACACAAAACCAAGTGAGAATATCAACAGGGGATCCATGGCCAAGTGTAAATATCAACACAGGGACACATGACTAAGTGATAATATCAAAACAGGGATAGATGGCCAAATGTGGATAACAGCAAGGCTATACATGACCAAGTGTGAATATCAACATGGAGATACATGGCCAAGTTTGAATATCAATATGAGGATACATGATCAAGTATAAAATCAACATGGGGATATATAACCAAGTGAGAATAGGAACACAGCGATACATGACCAAGTGTGAATACCAAAAATGTGATACATGAGCAAGTGTGGATATCAAAATGGGGATATATGACCAAGTATAAATATCAACACGGGGGATATATGATCAAGTGTCAGAATCAAAATGGGGACAAATTACCAGGTAGGAACATCAATAATGCCCTACATGAACAAATGTTTATATCAACACATTAATACATGACAAAGTATGAACATCTACCTGAGGATAGTGCACAAAGGGAGAATGGAAACACGAGAATATGTAACAAAGTGTGAATATCAACAGAGCACATGACAAAGTGTGAATACCAGCACAAAATAATGGACAATCAGAGTATCAGTTTGAGTATACATGACCAAGTGAGAATAGCAAAACAGGGATACATGAACAAGTGTGAATATAAACAGGGAGACACACGACAATATGAAATTATCAACATGGGGATACATGGCCAATTGTGAATATCACATGGGTACATATAACAAAATGAGAATATCAACAGGGGAGCCATGACAGAGTGTAATATCAACACGAGGACACATGAACAAATGATTATATCAATAGGGTGATACATGATAAAGTGTGACTATCAACACAATGATCCATAACAAAGTGTAAATATCAAAAAGGGGACACATTCCCAAATGAGAATACCAACAGAGCAATACTTAAATAAGTGAGCATATCAGCATGGGGATACATGAACAGGTGAAATTGAAACATGTAGATATATGACCAAGTGTGAATATCAAGAGTGGTATACATGAACATTTGTGAATATCAACAGTGGGATACATGAAAAAGTGTGGATATCAACAGGTAGATATATGACCCAGTGTAACTATCAACACAGAGATAGATGACAAAATATGAATATCAACAAGGTGTCACGTAAAAATGTAAGAATATTGAGAGGGTTAAACATGAACAAGTGTGAATATCAACACAGGAATACATGACAAAGTGTGAATATCAGCACTGGAATACAGGGGAAAGTGTGAATAGCAACACAGGTATATATGAACAAGTTTGACTATCAACACCATTATCTATATCCAACTGTAAATGTCAACATAGGATCACTTGACCACATGAAATTTTCAACACGGCGATACATGACCAAGTAGGAATGTCAAAATATGGACACATGGACAAGTTAAAATAGCAACAAGGTGATTCAAGACCAAGTGTGAATATCAACAAAGCAATACGACCAAGTGAAAATATCAACATGGGGGTACATAAAAAAGTGTCAATATCAATATGGGGACGCAAGACCAAGAGAAAACAGCAACACTGATCTATGTGAACAAATGTAAACATCAACATACCAATACATGACCAAGTATAAACATAAACATGAAGATACTTCACCTAGGGAGAATGGAAACATGCGATTACATGACAAATGTGTATATATCAACACAAAATACATGGCCAGTTGAGATTATCAATAGAATTATACACAACCAAGTGAGAATAGCAACACAGGTACCCATGACCAAATAAGAGTATCAGTGCAGGTATACATGACCAAGGGTGAATATCAACAAAGAGATTTATGATGATGTGAAAATATCCACACAGAGATACAAAACAATATGGGAACACATAACCAAGTAAGAATACCAACAGGAAATCCATGAGCAAGTGTAAATATCAACACAGGGACACATGAACAAATGAGAATATCAAAGCATGACACATGAGCAAGTGTGAATATCAACAGAGTGATTCATGAACAAACGTGAATATCAAAATGCAGACCCATGAACAAGTGAGTTCAGCAGCACGGTGGTACTTGAAGAAGTGTAAATATCAAGATGGAGATACATAACCAAGTAAGAGTATCAACGAGATGATCCTTGAGCATGTGAGATATATCAAAATGGGGACACAGGACCAAGTGAGAATATCAAGAATGAGATACATGAACAAATGTGGATATCAGCATGTGGACAAAGTATGACTATCAACATAGAGATAAATGACCAAATGTGAATACCAACATGGGTACACATAACCAAGAGAGAATAGCAACACAGGGCTACATGACGAAATGTGAATATCAAGATTGGGATATATGAATAAGTGTGGATTTCAACATGGTAATATATGATCATGTGTGACTACCAAAACTGAAGTACATAAACCATATGTGAATATCAACATGGAACCATATAACCAAGAGAGAATATCAATGGTGGGATCCATAAACAAGTGAGAATAACAACACAGGAATGCATGTCCAAGTTTGAATACCAATATGGGGATACATGACCAAGTGACAATAAAAACACAGTTATACATGAACAGGTGTGAATATCAACACAGGGATACATGACCAAGTATAGATATCAATATGGGCATATATGACCATGTGTGACTATCAACACTGAGATACATGTTAAAATCTGAATATCAACATGGGGACACATGACCAAGTTAGAATATCAACATGGGTATCAATTACCAAGTGTAAATATCAAAACAGTGACACATGACCAAGTGAAAATAGAAAGATGAGTATCCAGGATCAAGTGTAAATATCAAGTATGGGACACATGACCAATTGCTAATATCAAAATAGGGATACATGACCAAGCAAGAAAAGCAACACAGGTATACATAACCAAGGATAGATATCAAAACTAGGATACATGACCAGGTATGGAAATCAACATGGGCTATATTAACATGTCTGACTATACACACTGAGATAAATGACAAAATTTGAACATCAACATAGGAACACATGACCAAGTGAGAATATCTAAACAGTGAAACTTGACCAAGGGTGAATATCAACTCTGAGATACATGACCAAGTAAGAATATCAGTGGGGACATATAATCAAGAGAGAGAGTCAACACGGTAATCCTTGAGCAGGTGTGAATATCAAAATGGGTACACGTGACCAAGTGAGAATAACAGCACAGAAATACATGAAGAAGATTGAGTACCATCACAGCTATACATGAACAGGTGTGAATATCAACACGGGGATACATGACCAAATAGACATCAACATATGAATATATGATCAAATGTGTCTATTAAAATTAGATTCATGCCAAAATGAGATAGTCAGTATAAGGACATATAACCAAGTAAGAAAATCAACATGGAGATCAGTGACCAAGTATAAATTTTAACACAGGGACACATGAACAAGTATGAATATTAAATATGGACACATGACCAAGTGAGAATAGAAACACAGGTATACATAACCAAGTCAGAATAGTAACAAGAGATCTATAACCAAGTGTAAATACCAACACAGAGGCATATTAACAAGTGAGAATATCAACACAGTAATACATAATCAAGTATGAGTATCAATAGTGGTATACATGACCAAGTGTGAATATCAAGAGTGAGATACACGACCAAGTGTGACTTTCAACACTGAGATACATGATTAAATGTGAACATCAACATGGGAAAACTTAACCAACTGAGAAGCTCGACATGAGGATCCATGATCAAGTGTAAATATCAACAAGCCCAATATTACCAAGTGAGAATATCAAAACGGGATACATGATCAAGTGTGAGTATCAATACAGTGATACAGGGCCAAGTGAAAATATTAAAATGTGGACCCATGTCCAAGTAATTATATCTATATGGTGATACATGAACTAGTGTGAATATCAACAGAGCAATATATGACCACGTGAGAATAGCAACTTGGGTATACATGATCGAGTGAAAATAGCATCATGGGGACACACTTCCAAGTGGGAATATCAACACAGATATTCATGACCAAGACTCAATAACATCATGGGACACATGATCAAATTAGAAGAGCAATACTGCAATACATGACCAAATGTGAATATCAACACAGCAATACATGAAGTATGAACATGATCATGGTAATAAATGACCAAGTGTGAATATCAGCAAATGGATACATGACAAAGTGAAGAATAGCAACACAAGTACACATGATCAAATGAGAATAGCAACACTTGTATACATGTCCAAGGGTGAATATCAACACGGGGATACATGACCAAATGGAGAATATCAACACAGGGATACATGAACGTGTGTGAATATCAACACAGGAACAACTGACCAAGTGGACATATCAACAGGGAAATACATGACCAAGTGTAAATATCAACATGGGGACACATGAACAAGTGAGAATACCAGAATAGCGATATATGACCAAGTGAGAATATCAATACTGATATATATGCCCAATTGTGAATACCGATATGTGTATACATGAACAAGAGTGAACAGCAACAATGGTACATATGCCCATGTGTGAATACCAACACTGCAATACATAACCTAACCACTTGTGAATAGCAACATGGGGACATATAATCAAGTGAGAATATCAACATAGGGATCCACGACCAGTTGTAAATATCAACATGGGGATACTGGAATGCATGACCAAGAGTAAATATCATCAAGCAGAAACAACCAAGTGTGAATTGTGTCATAGGGATACAAGACTATGTGTGAATATCAAACATTATTACACGACCAAGTGTAAATACCAAAATAGGGACACATGACCCAGTGAAAAGAGAAAAACAGTGATACGTGAACAAGTATGAACAATAACATTGGAATAGATGAGAAACTGAAATTTGCATCACAGATATACCTGACCAAAGATGAATATCAAGATGAGCATACATGATCAAGTGAGACTATCCAACAGGGAGTTATATTACCAAGTGTCAATGGTGTCAATGTCAACATAGAGAACCATGGCCAAGTTAGAAAAGGAAAACTGCAATACATGGTCAAATATTAATAACAACAGAGCAAAAGATGACCAAGTATGAATATTAACATGGGCATCTATGACCAAAGGAGAATAGAAGCACTATGATATATGACCAATTGTGAATATCAACATGGGGACACATGGCCAGGTGTGAAAATCAATATGGGGATACATGACCAAGTGAGAATAGCAACATGGGGATCTATGACCAAGTGTAAATATCCACACAAGGACACATGACCAACTGAGAATATCAATCACGGAATACATAACCAAGTGTATCAATGTGAAAAAGTGGGAATATCAAAATGTGGACATGTTACCAATGTGAATATCAAAAGTTGGATATATAGTGTGAATATCAAAAAGTAGATCCAAGACCAAATGTGATTATCAACAAGGGGAAAATTTACCATGTGAGAAAATCAACAAGGGGGTTCCTGACCTAAGTGTAAATAACAACATAGCCACACTTTACCAAATGAGAATATTAAAATAGTGATACATGACCAAGTATGAATATGAACATAATAATACAAGGCCAAGTGAGAATATGAATATATGGACACATGACCAAATGACAATATCAAAGTGTGAATACAAACACAGCCATTCACGTCCAAGTGAGAGTAGCAACATTGTGATACATGACCAAGTGTGAATATCCACTCATGGGTACATGATCAAGTGTAAATATACACACAAGAATAGATGTTCAAGTGTGAAAATCAACATGGAGATACATAATCATGTGAGAATATCAGCACAGGGATACATGAAGAAGTGTGAATATCAACACAGGAATACATGACCAGGTGCAAACCTCAACATGCCCATATATGCCCAAGTATGAATATCAAAATTGGGACACATGACCAAGTTCAAATAGCAACATGGTAATACAGGACCAAATGTAAATACCAACACATCAATATATGACAAAATGTGAATACCCACATGGGGATACCAACAAGTTTGAATATGAACACAGGGATCCATGACCAAGAGAGAATAGCACAGTTATAAATGACCAAGTGTGGATATCAACAAGAGGATATATGATGAGGTGTGTCTATTAACACTGAGATACCTGGCCAAATGTGAATATTAACATTTGCATACATAACCAAGTGAGGATATCAACACTGAGATATATGACCAAGTTCAAATATCCAAATGTGGACACATGAGACAAGTGTTCAAATATCCAAATGTGGACAAGTGAGAATAGCAACACAACAGTATATGTCCAAGTGTGAATAGCAACATGGGAATAGATGAACAAGTGAGAATATAAACACAAGGATACATAAAGTTGTGTTAATAAAAACATGAGGAGGTATGACAAAGTGGGAATAGCAACATGGGTATTCATGACCACGTGTGATTATCAACATGGAAATACATGACTAATTGTGAATATTCACACAAAAACACATGACCACGTGAGATTAGCAACACAGAGATGCATGTCCAAGTGCAAATAGCAACATGGGAATAGATGAACAAGTGAGAATATGAAATGTGGATACATAAAGTTGTGTAAATAAAAATAGGAGGTTGTATGATGAAGTGAGAATAGCAACATGGGTCTACATGACCACTGTGATTATTAACATGGAAATACATGACCAATTGTGAATGTCAACACAGGGATACATTACCAAGTGTGAATAAACACGCAGGAACACGTGAGCAAGTGAGAATAGCAACATGGTATTACATGAACAAGTATGAATAACAACATGGGTATATAGATCATGAAAGAATATCATCATGGGGATACATGACCAAGTAAAAAGAACAACACAGATATTCATGTCCAAGTGTGAATATCAATAGTGGGATACATGAACAAGTGTGGATATAAACATGGTACACAAGAATTTGTGTGACTATCGACACTGAGATTCATGACCAAGTGTGAATATCAAAATGGAGAAAATGACCAAGGAGAATAGGAACACAGCAACACATTACCAAGTATGAATATCAACATGGGGATAGATGACCAAGTGAGAATAGCAATAGAGTGATACATGACTATGTGTGAATATCAAAAGTGGGATGAATGACCAAATGTGAATATCAGCTTAGAAAATTATGACCAAGTATGACCATCAACACTGAGATACATAACCAATGTGAATATCACCATGGGCATATATAACCAAGTGAGAATATCAACAGTGGGATACACGACCAAGTGAAAATATCAACATGTTGATACATGAAATTTGGGAATATCAAAATGTGAAAACATGACCAAGTGTGAATATCAAAAGTGGGATACCTGACCAAGTGTGAATATCAACCATTAGATACAAGACCAACTGTGAATATCAACATGGGGAAACTTAACCATGTGGGAAAATCAACAGGGGGCCACTGACCTAGTATAAATATCAACATGACAGCACATTACCAAGTAAAAATATTAAAATAATGATACATGACCAAGTGTGAATATCAACACAGAAATTATGTCCATGTGAGAATAGCAACATGGGGATACATGACCATGTGAGAATAGCATCATGGGGATACATGGCCAAGCATGAATATCAATACAGAAATACATGATCAAGTGAAAATTGCAACACACATATACATAACCAAGTGGGAATATCAACATGGGGATACATGACCAAATGTGAACCTCAACATAGCAAATATTACCAAGTATGAATATCAAAATAGTGATACATGACCAAGTACAAATAGCAATATGGTGATGCAGGACCAAATGAGAATATCAGCACATCAATATATGACAAAGTGTGAATAACAACATGGGGATACATAACCAAGTTTGAATATTAACACAAGGATACATGACCAAGAGTGAAAAGCAGCAAAGTTATAAATGACTAAGTGGGACACATGACTGGGTATGTATATCAACATGGAGATATATGACCAAGTGTGTCTATTAACACTGAGATACTGAAACAAATGTGATTATTAACATGAGCACACACATCCAAGTGAGGTTATCAATACTGGGACACATGACCAAGTGAAAATATCCAAATGTGGATACATGACCAGATGAGAATAGCAAGACAGAAATACATGTCCAAGTGTGAATAACAACATAGTAATATATGAACAAATGAGAATACAAACAAGAGGATACATAAAGTTGTGTTAATAAAAACATGAGGTTGTAGACCAAAGGAAAATAGCAACATGGTTATGCATGAACACATATGGATATCAACATAGAAATACATGACAAATTGTGAATATCAAAACAGGTATACAGGAGTGAGTGTGAATATCCACACAGGAACACATGAGCAAGTGAGAATAGCAACATGAATATATGATCATGTGAGAATATCATAATGGGGACACTTGACCAAGTGAAAATAAGAATACCCAGTCTCAAAAGAATACCCAAGGCATGCACTCACTGATAAGTGGATATTAACCTAGAATCTTGGAACACCAAAGACACAATCCACCTACCAAATGCTGTCCGACAAGAAGGAAAGAGTGGACCCAGGTTCTGGAAAGACCCATTGCAGCAGTGTAGGAGAATACAAAAACAGGGATGTGGGAAGGGGTGAATAGGGGGATGGGGGGGGAGGAGAGGTAAAAAGACATATAGGACATTGGGGGGGCGGTGAAATCAGGAAAAAGGGAAATGAAATGTAAATAAAGAATATATCCAATAAAAAAAAAAGAAAATAGCAACACAGGTATTCATGACAAAGTATGAATAGTGGGATACATGAACAAGTGTGAAAGTAAACATGGTATACATGAATATGTATGGCTATCAAAACTGAGATACATGAAAAAATGTGAAAATCAAAATGGTGACAAATGACCAGGTGAGAATAGCAACACGGTTATACATGACCCAGTGTGGTTATCGACAAGAACATATTATGACCACATATGAATATCAACATGGGGACACATTACCAAGTGAGAATACTAACACAGTGAATACATAACCAAGTGCAAATGCCAATATGGATATACATTAACAAGAGTGAACAGCAACACAGGTATACATGACCATGTTGGAATACCAACACTGGGATACATGAATACATGTGAATGACCAAATGGGGACACACAACCAAGTGAGAATATCAACACAGGGATCCATGACCAGGTGTAAATATCAACAAGGAAACACATGTCTAAGTGTGATTATTAACATAGCAATACATGACCAAGTGCAAATATCAACATGGGTATATATGATGATATGTGAATATCAACTTAGGGATACTTTTCCCAGTGTGACTATCAACACAGAAATACATTACTAGATGAGAATAACAACATAGGGATGCACCACTAAGCGTGAATATCAAAAGGTAGATGCATGACCAAGTTATAATAACAAAATGGTTATACATGACAAAGTGTGAATATTAGATGTGGGATACATGACAAGTATGGATACCATAAGTGGAGACTTATGACCAAGTGTGATTATCAACACTGAGATACAAGACCAAATATGATTATCAACATGGGAACACATAACTAAGTGAGACTATCAACATCGATATCCATGAGCAAGTGTAAATATCAACATGGGAATGTGACCAAGTGAGAATATCAACAGAAGGTTATATGACCAAGTTACAATACCAAAATGGGTATACATGACCTATAGTGAAGAGCAACATAGGTATACATGCCATGTGGGAATACCAATAATGGGATGCATGACCAGATATGAATAGCAACATGGGGACACATGACCAAGTCAGAATATCAATAAAGGGATCCATGACCAAGCATAAATATCAATACAGGGTCACGTGACAAAGTGAGAATATCAAAACTTATGTCCATGACCAAGTGTAAATATCAACAAGGGGACACATGAACAAGTGTGAGTATTTACCTAGCGGGACATGTCCAAGTGAGAAAAGCAATGCAGGCATTTATGACCAAGTATTAATATCAACACTGTGGTACATAAACAAGTGGGCATATCAACATGTGGATATATGACCAAGTGTGAATATCAATACAGAGATATATGAACAAATGTGAATATTAGCATGGAAACACATGACCAACTGAGAGTATCAAAAGGAGTATACATGACCAAGTGTGAATATCAAACAGCAATACACGACCAAGTGTGACTATTAAAATAGGGACACATGACCAATAGAAAATAGAAACAAAGTGATACATGACTGTATGAATATCAACATTGGGATAGATGACCAACTGAAAATTGCAACACAGTTACACTTGACCAAGTATGAATATCAACATTAGCATGCATGACCAAGTGAGAATATAAAACAGGAGTTACATGACCAAGTGTCAATATCAACATTGGGACCGATGACCAAGTGAGAAGAGCAACACTACAATATTTGAAAAAATGTGAATAACAACAGAGCGAAAGATGACCAAATATGAATATTAACATTGGCATCTATGACCAAGGGAGAATAGAAGCACAATGAAACATCAACAATTTTGATTATCAATATGAGGACAGATAGCCAGGTGTGAGTATCAATATGGGGATACATGACCAAGTGAGAATAGCAACATGGGGATCCATGACTAGGTGTAATTAAGCACAAAATGACACATGACCAAGTGAGAATATCAATAGCAAGATACATGACCAAGTGTGAATATCAACATGGTGATACACGAAAAAGTAGGAATATCAAAATGTGAACACATGGTGATTAAGTTTGAACATCAACAATTAGTTCCATGACCAAATGTGATTATCAACATGGAGAAACATTATCATGTGAGAAAATCAACATTGGGACCCCTAACCAAAGTGTAAATATCAACATGGCCACATATTACCAAGTGAGTATTAAAACATTGATACATGACAAAGTGCGAATACGAACACAGTGATACAACAAGTGAGAACATGAACATGTTGACAGATGACCAAATGAGAATATCAACACTATGATACATGACAAAATGTGAATATCAACAGAGGAATACATAATCACGTGTGGATATCAACATGGAGATACATTACCAAGAGTGATGATCAATGCAAAGATACATGAGGAAGTGTGAGTATCGATATGGATACACATAACCAAGTGAACATATGAAAATGGGGATCCATGATAAAGTATGAATATCAACACAGGGGCACATAACCAAGTGAGAAGAAGAACATAGGGATAGATGGCCTAGTGTGAATATCCACATGAGGATAAATGGATAAGTGTAAATATCAACACTGGGATACATGACCAAGTGTGAATTTCAACATAGGGATTTATTAACATGTGTGAACATCAACATGGGGATAGATGACCAAGTGAGAATAGCAACAGAACAATTACATGACCAAGTGTGAATATCATCATAGGTATACATAACCATCTGAGAATATCAACATGAGGATATATGACCATATGAAAATAGAAACAGGATAAAGTGTGAATATTAACATTGGGATTTAGGAACAAGTGTGGATATCAACATTGGGATATATGACCAAATGTGAAAAATCAATACTGAGATACATAAATAAATGAGAATATCAACAAGGAGACACATAACCGAGTGAGAATATGCACAAGAAGATCCATGACTAAGTGTAAATATAAAGAGAAGGACACATGACCRTAAGAAAATATCAATACAGGAATACATTATGAAATGTAAAAATCAGCAAGAGAACACATGACCAAGTATGAATATCAACATGAAGAGACATGATCACCTGTGCATATCATAGGGATACATGAAGAATTATCAAAATGGGGACATATGACCAAGTGAGAATAGCAACACAAAGATACATGACCAAGTGAGAATATCAACATAGGGATACATGACAATATAAGAATAACAACATCTGGATAAATAAACAAATGTGAATATCAAAATGGGGACCCATGACCAAGGAAGAATATCAACACGACAATACATGAGTAAGTGTGAATATCAAAACTGGGATACATGACCACGAGTGGATATCAACATGGACATATATGACCAAGTATGTTTATTAAGACTGAGATACATGCACAAATGTGAATATCACAATGGGGACCTATAACCAAGTGAGAATATCAACATGGTAATCCATGACCAAGTGCAAATTTCAACATGGGGACACATGATCAAATGAGAATATCAATAATGGATAAAATGCCAAGTATAAATATCAAAACAGCAATACATGATTTATGTGACTATCAAAATGGAGACACATGAACAAGTGGAAATAGCAACAAGGCAATACATAACCAAGTGAGAATATCAGCACATCAATACATAACCATGTGTGGATATCAATCAGGGGACACATGACTAAGTGTGAATATGAACATTGGGATATATGACAAAGAGTGACTATCAACCCAGGAATACATGACCAAGAGTGAATATCAACATGAGAATACATGCCAAGTGTGAATATAAATATGGGCATACAGGACCAAGTAAGAATAGCAAAACAAGTATACATGACCAAGTGTGAATATCAACATGGGGACACATGACCTAATGAAAAGTGGAACATGGGGATACATGATCAAGTGTGATATTAAAACGAGGATACATGAGCAAGTGTGAGTATCAACAATCAGATAAATTCCAAAGTGAGATTAACATTATAGCTATACATGAACAAGTTTGACTATCACAGCAGTGATACATGCACAATTGTGAATAGCAAAATGGGGACACATGACCATGTGAGAATAGTAACACAATGATACACGGACAAGTGTAAATATCACAACTGGGATTCATGAGCAAGTGTCATTATCAACATTGGAATATATGACCATGGGTGAGTATCAACACGGAGATGCATGAGCAGGTATGAATTATAACATTGTGACACATAACCACGTGAGAATATCAAGATGGGAGTCTACAACCAAGTGTAAATACCAATACATGGACATGTGATCAAGTGACAATATCAAAAGTGAATACAAATTAAAGTGTGAATATCAACACTGTGATACTTGACCAAGTGTTAATACTAACATAGGGACACATAATGAAGTGAAAATATTAACAAAGTGATACATAACCACAAGTGAATATCAAAATGTGGGTACATAAGCAATTATGAATATCAACATGGTGACATCTGGCCAAGAGAGAATAGGAACATGGGGAAACATGACCACAAGGGAATGTCAATGCTTGGATACACAACCAAGTATGAGTATCAACATTGTGATACTTAAACAAGTGTGAATATTTTCATGGGGATACTTGACCAAGTGTGAATATCAACAGAAGGATACATGACCAAGTGGGAAAATCAACACTGGTATACATGACCACATATGAATGTCAACAAGGAGATACATTACAAAGTGAGAATATCTTCATGGGGATGAATGATTAAGTCAGAATACTAACAGGGGATACAAGATCACGTGGGAATATCAACAATGGGATATATGACCAAGTGTCCAAGTATCAAAACTTGGATACATGACCAAGTGAGAATAGCAACAATGTGAAACATGACCAAATGCGAATATCAACATGAGGAAATATTACCAAGTGTTTATATCAATATGGGCATACATGACTAAGTGAGAATAACAACACAGGCATATGTGACTAAGTGTGAATATCAACAGTGGGATTCATGACCATGAGTGAATATCAAAATGGGGACACATGACCAAGTAAGAATGGAACACAGTGATACATGACCAAGTGTAAATATCAAAACTGGGATACAGGATTAAGTGTGGATATCAACATGGGGATATGTGAACAAGTGAGACTCTCAACACTGAGATACATAACCAAGTTTGAATAGCAACATAGGGACATATAAACAAGTGAGAATATCAACATGAGGATTAATGATAAGGTATGTATATAAACACAGGGATTCATAACCAAGTGAGAAGAGGAACATGGGGATATATGACCAATGTGAATATGAACATGAGGTTACATGACAAAATAAGAATATCAATACTTGGAAACATGACCAAGAGAAAATTTCAACACAGAGACAAATGAAAAACTGTGAACATCAAGATTGGGGACACCTGCCCAAGTGAGAATATCAACATGGTTGATATATGAACAAGTGTGAATTTCAACACTGGCATACATGAGCAAGTGTAAATATGAACATGGGCATGTATGATATAATAAGAATAGCAACACAGGCATATACGTCCAAGTATTAATGTCAACAATGGAATACATGAACATATTTAGATATCAACATAGGGTTATATGAAAATGAGTGTCTATCAACACTCAAATACATCACCAAATGTGAATATCAAAATGGGGAAACATGACCAAGTGAGAATATCTCCATGGAAAGCCATGACCAAATGAAAATATCAACATGGGGACACATGATCAAATGAAAACTTAGGCAGGGGGATACATGACCAAGTGTGAATATCAATGCAGTAATTCTTGACCAAGGGTGAATATTAAAAAATTGGGTTACATGACCAAGTGTGGATATCAACATGGGGATACATGATCAAGTGTGAATATCAACACAGGGATTCATGGCCGAGTGTGAATATAAATATGAGAATATATGCTCAAGTAGGGATAGAATATGGGGATAAATGGCCAAGTATGAACACCAATATGGATATAAATGACTAAGGGAAAATAGCAACACAGGGATACACAACAAAGTGTGAATATCAACACTGGGATATATTACCAAGTGTGGATATCAACATGGGGATATATCACCAAGTATAAATATACATGACTAACTGTGATAATCAATATGAAGACACATAACCCAAGTGAGTATATCAACATAGGACACATGAATAGGTGTCAATATCAGCATGGGTACATGACCAAGTGAGAATAGCAACAGTGTGATTCAAGAATTAAGTGTGAATATCAACACAGGGATAT
>BDUI01016049.1:0-11707 GCA_002335545.1 Apodemus speciosus
CAATTTCTCTCTATAACAGCACTTTAGTAGGAAAATAAATATGGAATATAGCAAAATATGTCAGCTGCTTACAAGCTCTTACACTTAACCTTTATGCATTCTGTCATGGACAAAAAGGCCACAATGTTAAGGATTTTTAAAGTTATTTTTAAAAATATTTCATTTTCTGCATAACAATACAATTTACATATTATGTCACTACAATATAATCATTTTCTATATTTTCAAACAGAAGAAAAAACAAAACATTTCAGGTTACAAATCTCCTCCTACCCTGAACAATTTTTTTAAACCATCATATTATCTAGATGAGTCAGTGAGATAAATATATTCAGTGACTAGTCATGTCTACTTCCAACTCCTCTTACGTCAAAGGAGTTCAAAAGAAAAGCCAACTTTCACAACTGCCGCCTCATAGAAGTAATGTGTAGTGGCATCTTCTAGAATTCATATATGTTTTTTGATATTTCTGTAATGATTTGTAATAATTATACTGTATTATGATGGYGATGATGACGATGATGTTGTGCATACAGGATATAGTGGGTTGTCCCCTATATGGAAAATTTCAGAAATTACAAAATTAAGAGATTTTTTTTTAACCTGAGCTGTTAAGTCATGAGTATAAGCTAAGTGGAAACTAAACTGAAATCCTACAACCTACATTAAATTATCTGACTATGTAAACACCTTTTTCTAAAAGGATAAATGTGTACTAACTAAGTGAGTCATGCAGCTAAATGAACTTTACAGATTTAGTCTGATCATCTCATTTATGATATCAGAGTAGAATATTTCTGTTATTTCTACTAGAAATATTTCTATTATTTCAGTAGAATAATGTAGCTTTCAGTAACACATTCTAGATGAAGGTACACATGAACCTTTACCCTAATGTCTCAGCCGATTTAATAAAATTAGTCACTAGCTCCAATTTTGTCTTTTGTGTATTTTAACAAAAATTTTCTTGAGCTATAGATACTTTTTTCTTCCTTTTTAAATTGTGTCTCTCATAGGCTTTTTGCTAAATAATACTATTTTTACCCCAAGAATCTTGTTGTGAAAATGACAATGGCTTTGGTGTTGGCAAATTGTCTATACTTCTTTTGTGCTATGCATGAATGTATGCTATTATAAAATCTTTATGTCATAATATAGTGATGTTTCTGTTACTTGAAATCTCACAAATGCTTTGTTCAATAACAAATTTTGAATCATAATAGATTCAGAAAATGAGAACATACTTTTTGTGTGGCAGAGAAAAGCATAGAATACTCTTTCCTTTAAAAAAGAAATCAGTCTCAGTCATAAAGGTCTATCTTCTTAAAAAAATCTATAGCATTCTATTAAACTCAGAAGCTTACCTAAGGAAAGAAAACTGAGTTGTAACTTTTAGATACTTTTAATTATTAAGCACCACTCTTCTCTGAGGTTTTAGGATATTAACTCAGATAAAAAATATGCAACATTGTCAGTACATGTAATAAGAGTGCATTTTATATCCCTACATAATTTTTGGCTYTAAAGTAGTCTTAGGAGAGTGGACTGCCTTCCTCTTTATCCATCGTTGTGTGTCTGGATTTCAGGCAAAACTGTCCAYCGTTGCATGCCTGTGCACATGTATACAAGTTAGGTTTTATGAAATTATCAATAATGAGTTTTTTGAACTATGAAATGAAAGYTCCAGGTGGTTTAAACTAGTATGTTTAATTTGGGTATGAATTAACAATTCTCATTCTCTGGACATTTGAGCCTAGGCCATAAGTACACACGTAGCTTCTTTCGGTCGCATTGAGCAACCTCACCTCCAAAATAAAGCCTTGCTCCTTGAGAGCTCTCTAGACAGAGCCAGAATTGGCTTCTCTCAAATACGATCTGTTTCCAGTGATTCAGATGGCAGTTCTATCTGATTCCGGCTCATCTTTTTTTTTTTTACACAACTCCAAAATGACCATAAAAATTTCCCTTTGATCTTAATATATATGGCTTCTTAAATTATTAGATTAACTCTATGTTTTCCTAAGGCGATAATCTCCCACCTTAAAGTTAGGGGTTAAATTTATGCCCAAATACTACATTTTTATTACTCATATCATTTAAAAATATTTATTAGCTTTGTCCTAAACCACAACATGAGGTAATTTTGGTTCATCATTAACTCAACTTAAATGATAATGTTAACAATATCTTCCTACTTACACGATGTTATTAAAAGCAACATACTTAGCATAAAAGACTTTTAAAAAACTTCATTTTTCTCTCTATTGACTGTTTAGCCATTTGCGAGTAATATTTTTCATTTTKTTTCCCAGAGGACCAGCTTGGGCCAAGCATCTGGTCTCAGTCTAACTCGTTTCCAATGATTGCTACTGACTCCACAATCGCATTCTTACATTTATCACTTCTCAATTTTAATTCTCAATAGTCTATAATAAAAAAATGTTCCTGAATTATGTTATTCAATACATCATTTAATTTCTGGTTTGCTTCCTTTGCATCTTTTGAATCAAAGTACTATATAAACTTAAAATTATTATGAATTGTTTTAAAGAATTGACATAGTAATAATGGGAGGTTTTTYTCCTAAGAGGTTGTTGATTTTTAAAAAATCTGTACAGAGTGCTAGAAAGAATAATAGACACAAATCAGATAATCTTTTTAAGTATATGGAAAACAGGAATATTAAAATGTTTTGAGGTTGTTCTTAGGTTTATGAATTCTAGTTAAATTAAAATCAAGAACTCATTTAAAGGAATCCACGTGTGCTAGCTTGCTTCCCTGTTGKTGTGATAAAACACAAACAAAAGAATGTGTGAAAGAATGTGTAAACTATTAAAAAGTTGTCAGGAAAAATATTTTTAAAAATGAAATGCACAAAAAATAAAATTAACATTTAAATTTCCATGGAATACATTTTAATTTCTATATTGTCATGTGCCTAAAATCACTCTGAGGGTGAGCCACATGGCACTCCTAAATTGTATGGGAAATGTCATTCACAGCACAAGCATTGCCAGGACATGGGATGTACACTGACATGAGCCCTGGTTGATAGGAGCAGGGAGCACAAGCAGGAAAGGCTTTATTTAAGCCTTTATAGAGGGACGATGAGAGAGGATCTCCAGACAGGAAACTGGGGGCATGATGCAAAGACCTCTGAGGATCCGTGTTTACTGGCTTGTGCCCTTGGTTTGCTCACCCACATATCTTATAAAACCAAGGTCCATCTGCCCAGAGATGGTACCACTCCCAGTGCAATGGGCTCTCCCATACTATTCAGAAAACAAGAAAATTCCCCACAAACCAATCTGCAGGAAGAAATTTCTCAGCTCAGTTTCCTCTTCTCAGGAGACTCTAGTTTGTATAATAAAGTTGTCAAAAACTAACCAGGAAAGTATGTTAAGTAAAACCAAGGAAAGATAAGATTTTGATAGCTCTCATGAAGCCCTACTTCCTCCTTCCAAAAAAAAATAGTTATTTCAACTTCTAAAACCAAGATAGTAAGAGTTTTTATATTCCTATTAATGAAATCACAACATGCATATTCTTTCTCTACATCCATGTTTCTAGGAGCAAATGTCACACCTAAATTCCCATTGCCCTCCTACAAACATACTTTGCAAACACTCCACAATTTTTCCACTCAGTTGATAGCAATTTGGATGGATTCCAAGTTCTTGTTATAGGAATAAAGCTAGTGAGATCACCATATAATTTCCTTTGGTGCCCATGCACATGAATTTCTAGAATTGCTAAATTATAGGATATACACATCAATTTAGTAGGTAATAGTTGCCAAAATCTTGTCCAAAATGGTTGAAGAGATTGATATTCATCCCAGCAATGATGGATAATTTCATGTGACCTGTCACAGTGGGTATTACCACTGACAGTCTTTCTTTTATTCGTTTATCAATGCAGTTGTGTAATAGTATGTAATTTTCATGTCGATTTTATATCACGATTGCCAATAAGTTTAGCAACTTCTTTCACAGCTTTACTGGCAATAGAAGAAATACTTAACATAATTTCAATGTATATGTAATTCATTGAAACAATGTGGTATTCTAGAATTTCCAAAATGCTTCATATATTCTAATATCCTATGTGTAAAAGTAGATGAAGGATAATATGAAGTATCCTTTTTATCCATGTGGAGTATATTTATTTGTGAACATGATGGGTTTTAGCTACCTCTTTTTTGAGTGAAATAGCATTTTAGATATTAGCTTWTTTAATTCTCATGGCACCTCTTGGAGTCAACTACCTCTATGAATTCAACATCATAAGTACAGAATCCGAGTTCAAAAAAAAGACAATATAAACTGCTTATGATCACATAATAAGTAAATATCATTGCCTATATCATTATATACGTCATSAGTCACCAGAAGACAMCCTAGGTTTTCCTCAAACCTAAACACACTATAGTATGTTCACATTATCTGTTCTCATACATACAAAAATGTGTACATACACACACACAAATAATAATTAACTGTTAGAAAATATAATCATAAATACTGATTAACATTTTGTCGATTTTTTTGAATAATATRAGTAGAGCATACTTAATCAATTTTGCATGATGATTGTGCTTCATACTTTCTTTAAAACTTGATACTTTAATTTTCTTTATTACAAATTGCTTTTGGTATTGTTGAAGCAAAACAAAACCCAAGTTAACCTTAAGGAACATGTGAGATAATCATGCTTAACATACATTTTTACTCTAAGACTAATTGTTTCTGTAAAGAGACTATTGAACATTTGAAATGAGTTTTTAAAATGTAGAAAATGTTAATTATGCACATATTTTGTGCTTAGAGCACCAATCCTGGTTACTAAATGTTAACTTTATTATGCACAATGTACRATGTGGTTGAGTTAATGTTGCTGGGGAATTTTTAGTGTCTAAATTACCTTTTTGGTGTGTAGTTAAATTTGCAAACTCAACATTATGTTAGTATACCTTCTGGCATTTAATTATGGTTCCATCCATGATTTTAAGCTTAAATGTACTTTAATGTGGAAAATTTTGTTATTTTTATCTTCCATTCTAGTCTTTCTTCTTACTGGTTATTATAGTAATGTACTATAATAGGGCATTTTACTTTTCTTAGTAGACTCGATGTGAAATATCCTTGGAACACTTTTAAATATTGTTACAAAATGTGCTTTCATTCTCTTAGGTAGAAAACATATATATTTGTGTGTGTGTGTGTGTGTGTGTGTGTGTGTGTGTGTGTGTATGTGTGTTTCACTGTACATCAATGATAATCACTCCCTAGTGAAAGAGAAACCTAGATACCATGAAATAGTCACAATAAAGATATGAGGATTCAAATTAATATATGAATGGCATCTTCCCATATAGACATATTCTTAGACCCCTAATGAAAGTTGTCTGATTCTGCATATAAGCATACAAATTCCTCAATTAAATTTAAATTTCAGATAATAAATTCCAAGCATAACCCATTCCACATACTGAATCAAAATCACATTACTGCTTCTGCTTTGCTTCTTCTCCAATGTGGCTGAAGATTCAGTGTTTTAACTGGTAACTCCATTCTCCAAATGCGAGCTGAAGAGAAAGCTGAGACAGAGAGTCAGCCACTGCGACAAGGGCTCTGAAATGTTTACTGAATTCTAGGAACACATACAAACAAGCAGTTCTCCTTAGAACCATCCAAGCCTACCAACTCCATATCCACTAAAATAAGGTATTTTAAGAAGATATGTTAATCAATAAAAAGAAAATAAAACCTTAGTGTTTTTTTAACATGACCTTCTGAGAGGCTCAATGTATAGAAAATTTGAAAAGCCAGTATACTGGTATTTCTGTGATCTTCTTAATTAACAAAGTGTCTAAAAAATGTCTCTAGTGCCCAGTCCCCAGCATGAGTAGCAATGAGAAGAAGAGGTGTTAAATTATCTGAATTGGTAAATCCTCTAGCACTGAGGTCAAGCACACTGCATCTTATATCTTAATTTTGAGACTTCATAGCTACAGAATATTTGCCAAATTGCCTTTTATGAATCACAGTTTCCTTGTCCTTGGGGTGGGTATGGTAATTATCACTTCTCGGGGTCTTGGTGAGAATTAAAGAGGAAAATGTGCATGGGTATGATACCTGTGACTACAGAGCAAGCTGTTTCTATTAGTTACTGTGCTCAAGTACCCGTTTGTTCATGCCTCTCCGATGGAGCATCCCTTTGTGTGCCCGTCTCGGTTTTTCCGGATATCTTCTCATGTGTTCCCTTTCTGCTCTGCCCCTTGCCTCACAGCAGCGGGCTTCCTTCCAATTAGTGAGACCATCACTCACTTGAAAGTGTTTTCTTCTGGTGGCGATCACAGCTATCACACTCAATTTAGCCTCCCAGCTCAAATGGGAGACAAGCTTTCCCCTCTCAGTGCTTAATGGTGCTGCAGACGAGAGGCTATAACATTCCCTCAAGAATTTATTGAAGGCTCCAAAATGACAGACTGGCTCGCTATTAGATGTTATTAAGCTCAGAGYTTCGGGACCCACCCTGGCCTATGGGTTCCTTTCCAGGTCACCTCTTTATCTAGCTCTCCATTAGCCTCCATGCACAAGGGCCAGTTTACCGTACATCAGTAGGGTGGATTGTTCAATGTAGTAATTTGGCGCTGTCTTCCCAAAGAGCAGAAAACATTTGTCAAGGATCCTCAATAGCCTTTGAGGAGCAGCATGAAGCTGTGACTGACGCCTCCTTTTCCCAGTCTCTGCTCTGATTTAAGGTTTGTCTGGCCTACTACAAACAATGCTTAGTGATTGGTAATCAGTAACCGTGTAGGACCGCCATTACACTATGATCATTTCTCTTCAAATTCAGCCACAAACATACTTAATATACTTCAAATTTTAGAGTAAATCAGGGCATGCTACTAGCACTACTGTCTGCTTAGAATAGAAATACAAAGAAAAGAAATGAAAAGATGGGAAAAACACATGTGGATGATCCTGTCTTTGTTTTCTCTATTCATGAAACTACATCATATAATTATGACTTCAACAGTCTCTCTTTCCAATTTACATTCCCCTGCCCACAGCAAGCATTTCAACATACTGAAGGTCAGATATCTGTGTTATTCTAAGAGGAATTTTAGCTATCCATGATCCTATATAAATTCAACAGTTCAATGTTCCAACACCTTATAAACTAGATATGACAATACTAGAATGGCCAATCCCATGGATTCATTCCTTGATGACTGCAAAGCTAAAGGGTGGAGAAAAAAATATGATAGTCAGAAGGCAAGGAAAGCAAGGCAGTTGTCTCCAAAATAATGTCCCTCTCCAAGAAAAGAGATGTAATCATTGTATTTGGGTGATACACAAATTCATTTAGGAAAGTAGCATAGTGAGCCTGTGACTGAGTATGCACACATTAAAGTCACAGTTTAAGAAGCATGATGACAAACGAATTTCAGGGCATAGATAACTCATGGGCATGGAGCATAAATTCAAAGGTTGCAATTCAGATGGAAGAAGCTCCTGGCAAGCTCATCATGTATCTTAAAGTTGTAACTGAAAATAAAACAAGGTGTGTTAAAATAGGAGTTCGCCCCTACAATTCCTCACCTTACCTGATAATGTTAATAACACCCATTCCTCCACACCAGGGCCCTTTTTATTTCTGGACATATTCTTTCTTGTTTCTCAATCAGCAAATTTTATCTTTGGCAGCTAAAATTAATCACTCTAGGAAAGTTATCAATCCTGTATGATATGAGCATGATAAAGTGATCAACTGCAGAGCTTTACTTAGTTAAAGGCAAGCATTGTGATATGCTCTAAGCATGTAATTTTAATTTTCAGAATAAGATTCTTTTGTATTTTCTTGGTTCCTTTTGTGAGCATAGCATCATGGAACTGATAATGCCCTCATCACTTTTGTCCAAGTAGATGAAAGTTTCAAAGKGGTCTCTTGTCCTTCATCCCAGTACATTCAGGGTAAATAAAGAACATGAACGCAATTACATAGTGTACTGTTAGAAGGATATTGCAGTCTGTTCAGGCAGCTCTAGAGATACTTCAGATTAGGTAATATATAAAAACAACAAATTTCTCATAACTTGCAGGCTGAGATGTCCAAGATGAAAGTGGCAGCTAGTTTAGTGTCTGAATCAGGTTGACACTATGCTCAGGAGTTGGCAATTGTTGTATCTTCAAATGTAAAAGGTCAAGGAAGCTCCCTTCAGTCTCAAAGTAAGGACATTTGTACTGTTTGAGAGAGTTACTCTCTTTAATGTCTTTGCTCAAAGTTTTGTAGTATGTAATGTGAGTGAGCATGTATGTGTGTCTGTGTGTGTGTCTATGTGTGTGTATGTGTGTGTGTGCATGAATGTCATCTATTTAGTTAGCTTCTTTCTCAATTTTTTGTCACTTTCAATTCTCTTATAAATTATATATTCCCAGCAATATATCTGTTTCCTATACAGAGTAAAAATGAATATACTTCTATGAGAGAATTTTTTCTCAGGCAAAATTTGTCACAAAGCAAGGACAGATATTATATAATAATAATATTAATTTGTTAAGAAGATACAATAAGTATAAATACACAGAGCATCATGACATCTAAAGTTATAAAGTAAATGTTGGTAGAACTGAAAGGGGAAATGAACAGCCACACACTAATAGCAGGAGACTTAAGTGCCCCACTTACAGTAATGGATAGCATGGGGCATCCTGACAGAAAAATCCATAAGGAAACACAAGACTTAAACAATGCCATAAATCTAATTGGGCTCATCTACTTCTATTGCATATTCCTTTTACAACAAAGAAATACGCATTCTTCTCAAGCACATACAAATATTCTAAAGGCTAGAGCCGCCTTTTGTTCACAAAATATATCAAGCTTAACGCTGAAATCAACATATCTTATATCACCATACCAGATAATCAGGAAATCAAAAAAAAATAGAAGGGAATCTGGGAAATCCACTAACAAGTAGAAATGAAACCACCACACATCTGTGGATAACATCAAAAAAAATGGTTCAAAGAAGTAATCAAAATTTGAAAATAGACTATCTCTTGAGACAAACGGAAACAAAAATACAACATACTAGAAAGTGTGCACACAGCCAGAGAGGTTCACAGCAATGCATGCCTATGGAAAAAAATTAAAATGACCTCAATCTCACGTTATGCATTAAGAAACTAAAAAAGGAACAACACAAGATCAAAGTCATCAGAAAAAAATAAATGAATACTTAGAGGAGAAATAAAGGAAACTGAAGACTGGGAAATATAAAAGAAACATTGTATGTCTGTGAATGTTTGAGCCTATATGAAGCATATACACGTGTATTTGTGGATATATGTGTCTGTGTACACCTGTGGCAATCAGAAGAGAAGGTTGCACGTCCTGCTCTATCGCGCTCCGTGTTATTTACTTCTGACAGGGTCTCTCGGTGAGTGTGAAGTGAGCTTGCTGGCAGCAAGCTCCAGCGACCCATCCAGTCCACTCCCGAGATCCCTGGCTTACAGGCAGGTGCAGGACCATGCCCAGGCTTTCACATGGGCTTTGAAATTTTGAACTCAGGCCCTCATGTTTGTGCTCTTATCTGCTGAGCCATTTTCCCAGCCCCTGAAACTGGGCTTTTATTGATTTGTTTTGTTTTGTTTGGTTTGGTAACATCAACAAAATTAAGCAATCTTTAGCTAGAATACAGAAAAACAACATGTACCAAGTAAACCAAAAAATGAAAAATAAAAAAAAAATGGAGGCATGAAAACTAGCACCACTGGAATCAAGCAGATCATAAAAGACTATAATGAGAAGTACACACCAATTGATTTTCTTAAAATATTTTTTATTACTGGCTTCCAAATAATGTCCATTTCTTGTAACACATCCTTTGGAAAGACATCCACATAATATTTTTTGATTCCATGATGCTGCTTATTTATTTTCTTCGTGATACAGAACTCTGTTTCATATGTCTTCCATGATCTTTTGGTGTCCGTGTTACTGACCACGTGTCTGTTGTGTGAAGGTCAGATACAGCTCCTCTTTCTCTGAAAAAATAGAAAATAAAATAAAGAAATGAATACAATATTCATCTTCCCTTTTTTCACAACAGCACAAACACCATTCTAGYCTGTCTGTCTTTTCATGGTGAGCATGATTCCCTGCAGGAGAGGTCTATATCTTGTAAATTTTCATTTTGACCTGGGTTTCAGTTTCTCTCTGAGTTGCTGGCCCCACAAAATAATAAGACTAGCCCTAAGGTCTCTATATTCAAAAACAGCTAATACTCGATGATGAAATATCAGTTAATCGGGAATTTTATAAATGTATTAGATTTGGACTGTTTTATGACCCATGATTATTGATTGAGCAAAAAATAAACTCCCTCAAAAATTAGGATATTTCACTGTGATGTTTCTCAGCATTTAGGTTGAAATGTACAAGCCTAGGAGACAGGAGAAATTGCATGCTATGTTAATGAGGGATAATCTATTAACAGGTTTCAAAAATAATGAGAAATCAAAGACAAAGCATTACTGTAGTAGCTGGAGAGGGGGTGAGCACTTATATTAACAAGACTTGGGAAGCAGAGGAGGAAAATCAGAAATGTAAGGTTTGTGTTGGTTTGAATGAAAAATGTTCCCCATAGTTCTTGTGCATTTTAATACCTTGTCTCCAGTTAGTAGCATTGTTTGGGAAGATTATGGAATCATTAGAAAATGGAGCCATGCCAGAGGAAGTACATCACTGCGGAGGGCCTTAAGAGTTTATAGCCTTACCCAATTTCCCGGTCCCATTCTCTGCTTCCTACTTGTGGATGAAATGTGATCAACAGCCTACTGCTGCTTTGGGTTGTTGCTATGCTTTCCCTGTTATAGTGGAATCTATTTTTCTGGGATCATGATCCAAACAAACCATTTTAAGCTGGTTTAGTCAGAGCTTTCTATGGCAGTACAAAAAAGTAACTAATACAAAGGCATCATCAGCTACATGATAAATTTAAGGCCAGCTTGGGCTGGATCAGGTGCCATCTCAAAGAACCAAGCAAAAGTAATGAAAGAGGAGAGAGTGGTATAGTTGTCACAGTCTAATTGTGTGTTTTCAGGAGGAAAACAGAACCGTAGTATTATTTTACAACTTATTTACTTCTTTCTTCACCATGTCTTAGGAAAATCCATTGCAGATAAGATTATACAGTATTTACTGGTGCTGCTTATAAATAATTTTGCCAAYTATTTGAAAGATCTAATTGGTTGGATAAATGGGAGCCAAACAAGAAATAAATTTATGATGACTATTCACATTCAAGAAACTGGAAAGCAGTGTGTGTGTGTGTGTGTGTGTGTGTGTGTGTGTGTGTGTGTGTGTGTGTGTGTAGAGACAGAGAGACAGAGAGAGGTAATAATTGTGAAAGAAGAGATCATGAACTTTAGAATTCAAGAGAGGATCAAGAAAAGAGTTATTAGTGTGACCAAAAGAAGGGACAAAAATGATGTAAGTTCAGTACTTATGTATACAAGAATCAAAGCATATAGTTTTAAAAAAACTAGAAAGTATGCAGAGAAAAAGGTCTGCATCCAGCAGATCCAAGCACATAAGTGGAAATGTGTTTTGCCACTGTTGCTGCAGTGTTAGAACCCTGAGCACATTTACCTTCTGAGTGACAGGAGATTCTAAATTAATAGAAAGAAGGGAA
>BDUI01016053.1:12478-31644 GCA_002335545.1 Apodemus speciosus
AAAAATAAAGTATTACTACATACAGAAATCAATAAAGGGCATTCCATAATTCTACAATGTGTCAATTTGACATATCTTCCATCTTTTACACAAACTTGTTTTTGCTTGACCCTCTCCCTCTAAATTTATATCTTTTATACAAACTACAATAATACATAGTTGGTTTTTTCTTTCATTCCACTGTCACTCCTCTAACTTGCCAAGAACTTAGTTCATAACCTCCTACTTGACTTCCTATAAAATATGACCTACTTCACATCAGCTCATTCCAGTAACAGTTCCTAGACCAGCACACTATTCATCCAAGGGGGCTCTGCAAACCCTAGGTGCACCTCTACAGTTGTGGCAAGTTATTCCATTCCCATTCTGCACAGTTAGGAAGCTGGCAGAGGAAACAAAATATCTTGGAAATAATCACAAAGCCAAACGCCAAAAATAACAATTTTTAGTCAATCCATGAGAAAATACTGCCCCTAGCTGAAATAACATGAATTTAGTATTAGGAAGCAAAATGCAAAATAGTGCTTGCTTTCAAGCCAAGTCTTATTTCTAAAACTTAGTGAACCTCAGAATTAAAACATGCAAGACCTTTAAACATAACCATTTTCTTCTAACGCCAGACTCATCCATAATGCCAAAGATTATCTAATGAATGCATCTGGCGATAGCAGCTTTTTACTTTTTTATTTTACACATTTAAGAGACCGTAGAAGTCTGTGAGTATACATCAAGAAGTAACTTATATAAACCTGTTTAAAACTGAGTGCCTAGAAGTATGTGATAGAATGATTCCCTGCAAACATATTGGGGTGGTAAGTTTAAAGTTAATCAATACTCAGAATGTTTCCCAGTCATTGTTCATTTTATATTTCCAAATGCCCTGCTGTCTAAGTTAAAGTACCGTTTTTATTTCATGAAAATTCTTACACTCCTCAGTCTTTTGGTTAAGATAATAGTATAAAGTCTCACATGCTTAGAAACAACACAAGTTGTAAAGCTAACTTTATGGTGTCTTTGTGATCATTCTTAAAAGCACAAATCAAAATAAACTACATTGCATTAATATGCAGCATTTGCGCGTGGTCACGATCAGAACCAGTATGTCAGCCGGGTGTGGTGGCGCACGACTGTAATCCCAGCACTTGGGAGGCAGGGGCAGGCGGATTTTCTGAGTTCGAGGCCAGCCTGGTCTACAGAGTGAGTTCCAGGACAGCCAGGGCTACACAGAGAAACCCTGTCTCGAAAACAAAACAAAACAAAACAAAAAAAAACAAAAAAAAAACAGTGTGTGCCCTAAGTATGAGACAAATGCAAATTCTCACAATTTCATGTATTGTTCATAAAATGTGGTTTATACTTAAAGTATTCAGCCTATAAATTCTAATAACCATGTTTTTAAGAAGCTTTCCAAAGTGCCAACATTCCTTGGATCTCATCTTCTACGTCCTCATCAACAGCTCTTTGTGCACAACTTCATACAGACATAAAGCGGCACATGGTTTTATGGGTAATGTATCTTCTAAGAGTAGTGATCAACTAGTAGAAAAAATTCTGAACAATACATCCATTCGGTTTTAACAACCCTGACTTATTTCGACAGATACAATAATTCAGGCCATTAGTACACAATATCCTACACCACACCCCCCAGCCACCACCCAAGCTTAACATTACCATAACAATAAGAGCTGAAAACAACTTAAAGCTCCTGTAACTTAAGGAAGTACCTTTAAGATAACCAAACTAAAAGCTGCCAGTCTTTTGACTGCCTGTAATTAACCTGTTCCACAAAGATCCTCAAAGCAGTATTCATCAAACCAAAACCACACTCTGCTCTTTGGCACTGGATTCCCAACGTCGGAATAGGAGTTGCCACACATCCACAGATGTAAAAAGCACAAACTACATACTCAAACTGCAAATCCAAACAATCATAAATGATAAACTCATTTATGATCAAGCCATTGATCAAATTCGCAAACCAAATGTAAATGTCTCCTCCCTATAAAGCAGTAGAAAAACTGTAGATACAGATTCCAGGAAAAAAAAAAAAAAAAACACGATAAACTCCACCCCAACATTCACAAGTTTTCAACATCAAAATCCACTCACCTCCTAATCACACCAAACGCATATCCACCGCGAATAACCGAAACTATTCTCCRTCACCAACCAACAGGGGAAAAAAGCCCCTTAGAGTCTACTTCTACCAGTCTTAAAATATCCCCTCCCATGCACCCTCAGGTAACCCAGGTGCAAGGCTACTGCGGATGCCCTTGGCCTGGGCCGTCAGGAGCCAAGGATACGAGCGGCAATAAGCATCAAGAAATCTAGATCCTTTTCCAGCGCTGCTGTTACCAGGCAAAGCAATCACGGGCCCAGAAAGATGGCAAAGAAAAGTGGGGTCGTTTTAATCCCAAGAGGAAAAGGCGCATAGGGGTGCGTAGGGGTGTGATCCCGAGAGAAAGGGGTGCGGAGGAAAGGAGGGGCGCGAAGGAGCCAAACTTAAGTATCCCGAGCATCTCCCAGACTCAAACAACAAAAGCAAACCCTAGAGTCTGTGCGCACTTAGAAGCACCAGATGGGAGTYCCCGGGGCTGAGACAGTTCAACAGACAGGCACAGTGGGCAGTGGATAAATCAAGCAAGCAGTGACGCGAGAGGAAGGGGATGCTAAGAGAAAGAGACACTACATAGGGGAGACAAAGCCCCTGGGGGTGACTAAGGACCAAAGAGAAAAAGGTGAGAGGGGATACCCACGAGAAAGACAATGGAAGAAAGAGAACGGCAGGAATCTGGTGCCAGGGCTGTGGCAGGTCACCCGGCTACTGAAGAGAGGGATACAACAAAGGGGCACGGGAGGAGGGACAGTGGAGTGGARGTGCAGACGGGATGCGGGGCGCGCAGCGGCTCCCACCGAGAGCCTAAGGCGGCGAAACAAAGGGCCGGGGGCAGAGTCGCGGGGGGCAGCGCGCAGAGACAAAGCGCTCGGGCGCCCAGGGCAGCGGCTGGGCGGACGGGCGACGCGGGCCACGGGGAACAAAGCTGCGCTGGGATCCCGGCCAGGCCCGCCGTGGGGGCGCGCGGCGGGCACGGTGCCCACGGCCCCGCGCGCCGGCCGCACTCCGCCCGCAGCCGCCGGCCTCGTCTCGTCGCCGCCCGCCCTCACGCGCCGGAGCCCCGCTCCACCGCGGCGCACGGCGAGCCCCGCACCACCCCGCGCGGCCGCGTCTCCGCCCGCGCCGCCGCCGCCGCCACCGCCGGAGCCCGGGCGCGCCGCGCAGCCCCGGCCCGCCGCCTGCCGCAGGCGCTCAGACGCCCGCAACTTTCCCGGTTCCCAGCCACTCGCTGCCCCCTCAGACTTACCCTGTCACAACAGGCGCCATCTTCCACAAACTCTCGCCAAAACTCCAACCCTCGCGAGATTCCCCCCGCCGCCTTTCCCTGCTCCTCTCCCCCGCCCCTTCCCTCGGCCTCGCTGATCGCTGCCACCCGGCCCCCGCGCCGTCTTTCCCCGCTYCGCCGCCGCCAGGAGCCAGCCACCTCGCGCCGCCCGCGGACTGAGGGATCTGTTCACTGCCTTCCCTGGAAACCTACCCCGACGACGGAGCATGCGCAGGCCGCTCCTCCGCGGGCGAGCCCTCCGTGTAGTCCATGGGGAGCGCTCCGGTTATCCGGGTTTTGGGACGCGCCCTCGGGGACGTACGTGGAGACTGAGGAAAACCGGAGGGCATTACTACGGGGACCAGGACTAGAGGGGTCAGGAGGCGGGGCCCACGGGCCGGGAGGAGGGGTCCTGGGAAAATGTGAGCGTTTCACAGGCCCAGAGGAGACGCCTCCTCARGTGGGTGTTTTCCAAGTGGCTTCCCGCTCGCCGCGGGTTCCCAGCCCTTTTCATTCATTCAGACGGCSGCTGGACACCTCCCTTATGCTAATCGGTATCAGGTGGCGGGGCGGCGGAGACCGGACGGAGATCCGGTCCCCGGGACCTGGCAGCGCCTGTCTTCCATTCATTTGCTCCCGCACTCCCCGCACACGTGGCGGGACAGGCGTGTTTACGGCGTGGCCTGACCCTTTCCAGAGCTCTGCACGCTTAAAGCTCCGTGGCTCGCGCCGCTCCTCCCCGGTGCGAGAGGAGGTCATCCCGAGGTCAGCCTCTGGCCAAGGCGCTCCCCCGCCCCGCTCCCGCAGAAGTCCACCTTGCACCCACGCGGCACAGCCCCGAATGGTTCTCCCCAGGGCCACCACTACGAGCCACACTCCAAGCCCAGGCACTTGGGAGCGAGCTGCCCGCCGAGCTCCGGCTGCCTAGGATCTCATGGCTGCAGCCAGCTTGCAGAATGGAGGGGACTGCCTAGAAGCAGCTCCTCCCGGTGGTGGCCTGACCCCGTCGCCCGCTGCTTGCGGGGGACACCTCCTGGGCAGGTGGAGGCCCGAGCCCTGCCCCTCCCCTACCCTACCTGCCATCCTCCCTGCTCCCCCTCCCGGCCTTTTGCTTTCCAAGAGATTCCCAGCTCCGGCACTGCCTCCCGCAGGGAGCCACAAAACCCGGAAAACTGGACTCGACCGCCCGAAACCCGCTCCGAAGCGCCGCAGGATTGGCGCGGCGCGCTCGCGCCACTGCGCATGTGCGCAATGCGGGCAGCCGAATCTCACGCTACACCTCCTCCCGACCGCCTTCCACCGCTCGGCTCAGACACAACACGGGCCGTGGGAAATTTCCTAAGCCTCGCGAGAGCGCGCTCCCCTACCCACCCCCCGGGCGCTGGGCGTGCGCCCTAAATCTCGCGGAGCGGGGCCCCGACAGGTGTTCGTCCCGTGCGGCTCCCGGCGCGCGTGCCCGGGCGCGGAAGGCAGGGTCGGGCTGGCCCGCGGGGCGGGGCGGTGGGCGCGTGGCGGGGAGCGGCGGGCGGAGGCCGCCCTGGCACACTCACGCACGCGCCGGGGAGGCTTCCTGTCGCCCTCCGGAGCCTGGTACTTTCCTGAAATGTGACAGACGCGGTGCCCCACGCCTCCGGGAGCTGACAGACAGCCCCGTGTCGGCTTTGAGTCATGCATCTGAGTCACCTAGTCTGGCCTCCACTTCACTTGCTTTACAACAAGTTTGGATTCCCCGTAACTATTCTAGCAATGGGTGCTTTTTTTTTTTTCCTTTGTAATGTCTTCGGTGTCTTTGTGAGCCGGGTAAGGCTCTGGGAAAGCTGAGCCTTGCGATCGCACGCCTTTGCCTGTGGTACGAGGACACGATTTAAATAGCTTCCCCTTAGTCTGTTCCTAACCTTTAAAGGAATCCTACGTACATACCAGTTTATCTCCCCTCTCCCTCGCATGACTTAAAATGCCAGTTTTGTTTCCTTCCTCTTTCCATACTTCTGTAGTAAGCATCCCATTTTAGGTAGTTTCATCAGATACGTTAGCGGCTGCTGTTCCACGCACGCTTTTTGAATTATTTACTTGCCCAAGAGGCGTCAGGACTTTCTTCAGTCTGCCACTTTTCAGATTGGCGTGGTGCTGTGTAGAACTAGTGTCTGGCTGGCATCATGCACCCAAAAATGAAGACTGGGTTTTGACATTTAAAAGACAGAGAACCCTCTAATAACTAATGTCTCCTGGTTGAAATAAAGCTTTGCTTTACTGAAGGTTTGTAAGGGTATGCGATATGTGTTTGCCTATTGCTTTGATTATTTACTTCACATTTTAAAAAGGACATATGCTCACTTAATACGCTATGTCAAAACAAGTCTCATCCAGATCAAGAGAGTGCTGAAGAAGCAAAATGTCTTTAAACATTTTCTCAAGGATTTTTAGACCAAGTGTGGTCTGTGACACTAAGGTTGGACAATGGACAAGAGGCCATGAGACCTTGGAAAGCTTGGTTAGTCCTAAAACTAATCTCAACTCATCAGCTCCACCTACAGTGTTTTTCCTTTCTCAATAATGCCAATCCTTTGCGCTCACCTAAGAGGACCTTGGAATTTCTTTTTTTTTTTTTTTTTTTTTTTTTTTATATCACACACCCAGGATTGCACCAGCAAGAAAAATCGTGCTAGTCAGATCTATTAGTCTATTTTCTAATCGGTAATATGTAAGGAAAGGAAGCTAATATTGCTCCCAGCTTTGGAGAGTGCAGGAGCAAATGATGCTAACATCTGTTTGACTACCGCGAGCCCTCCTTAACAGATGGTGGTGTCACAGTCATAGATGTGTGTGCGTACAGAAGAGGTCACAGACTGGAAGATTGGGTTTATTCTTTTTAGAATGACCTTTTTTTAAAAAGACCAAGCTACCTTTTCTTTTTTTTATGTGTGTGGGTGTGCACAGGCCACGGCACGTGTGGAGAGCAAAGAACAGCTTACTGAGTTTAGTCTCACCTACTATGTCTTTGGTTGCCAGATTGGGTGCCCTGATGATCTGCCACTAGGCCCGACTTCTTGAAAACCCAACCACTTCTCATGTTGGGCTCCAAGACGGTGCAAGCAAGTGATCACAAGTGAAGTATTTTCAAATCACGTAATATATATATATATATATATATATATATTTAAAGTAGACCTAGGTACTACCTCCTCAGCAGCTAGCTTCATCTAACCCATACATCTGGTTCCCTACCTGGTCTGGTGGTTGTCCCCTCAGTGATCTTCCTGTCTTCCACCCCACCCCCACCCCTACCCACAGAGCGTTTCTTCACAGGGGACCACGCCCCCTCATCCTCTGAGACTCCACCGGTTTTACTCTCCCAACTGACTCCCTCAGTTCCTCCCCTTCCTTTACTTGATGCCCCCCCCCCACACACCCCTGCCTACCGCCCTCCTTGAAGCTCAGGGAGCACAGTAAGCACTCACCACGGAGCCTGTGTCCTTTCCATGGCCTGCAGTGTTCTCCCATCACACGTATAGGAGGAAGGAAGACTTTTGAAGTCTTCAGGTAAATGTCATACCCTGAGAGAGTGATTCCTGTGCCTCTTCCTACACGCTCTATCTCTCTCCCTGTCAAGCCTTGGTTCCTGGACCATCGCCTGATGTGAGGTAGATCGTCATTATTTGCAGGGGGAATGGAGGGGAGAAAGGGAATCTCTTGGGGGCAGAGTGATGATTTTAAAGGATAAAAGTAAGAATATTTGAAAGTGGCAGAGGGGTGTGTGTGGAGGATGGGGGCGGTACTGTTTTGTTTTTTGTTTGTTTGTTTGTTTGTTTGTTTGTTTTGTTTTTCGAGACAGGGTTTCTCTGTGTAGCCCTGGCTGTCCTGGAACTCACTCTGTAGACCAGGCTGGCCTCGAACTCAGAGATCCACCTGCCTCTGCCTCCCAAGTGCTGGGATTAAAGGCGTGCGCCACCACCGCCCGGCTGGGGCGGTACTGTTTAGAGTTAAACCAGTAAGTGGGGCTCTACTTTTAAGAGTTTTCCTGCTCTCCTTGTGAGCCCCTCAGGAAAGAAAGAGTCTACTAATGGATGACAAAGAAATAGATACTTCCATGGGTGACTTGTGGGATTAAAAATATGGTGTCTGTGGAAATCGTTTGTGCATATTTGTCACTGTGTTACTCATACAACTCGGTGTGGTTTATGCTGCACGTGTACTAATGTATTTGTTAAGTTACCTGTATGTCTCGACACTTCTGAAGGTCAAAGAAAATACTGGGCCCCTCCTGCATATGTCTTTTTCTGACTGTTTTTCCTGTATTTGTGTGTCCGAATGCATGGGCATGGAGATCAAAGGACAACCTTGTCATGCTCATCTATCACTTAGTCGGAGACGAGGTCTCTTGTTTTTCTCTTACATAATCCAAGCAAGCTGAGCTGTGAGCATTCAGGATTGTCTGTCTCTGCCTCCCATTTTCCAGTAAGAGCACTGGGATTACAGGTGCTCGATGTAGAGTCTGGTTTAACATGGGTTTGGGGACATTGGACTCAGGTCCTCATCTTTTTTATTCACTGAGCCTTCTCTCTCAGCCCTGAGTTTTGTTTTGCTTTGCTTTGCATTGCTTTAGTCAAGAAAAAAATTGAGGAATGTAATAATACATATCTGTTTTTTAATTAAAACCTACTCTTTAGGTACTTAGCTGGAAGTTCTAATCACAAGCAAACAGTGATAGATAATAGGTATACATTTGCCTGTACTATAGAAAATGGTTCTGGGAACAATATAATTGTACATGTGTGTGTCTGCTAAGTCAGAAGTACTTTTCATATACTTATGTGATAGAATCACGTAGTTTCAACAACAAGCAACCAGTGACACAGAAGTGTTCGCTCCTGACCTGTCTGTTCCTAACGTGACTCTCTTGGACCCTCTGAATTTGTGCCAAGTGCATATATTGTCTACTCAAAATTTAAAACTGAGGAAAAGAAAAGAAAAGAAAACAGTAATGAATGTTCAAAAGAGCAGAGAGGAGGGAGGGAGGGAGGGAGGGAGAGAGAGAGAGAGAGAGAGAGAGAGAGAGAGAGAGAGAGAGAGAGACCAGATTTGTTTTTCTGTTTACTTCACTGGAATCCTTTTCCAGTGTTCTGCGCGTGATGTGCCATCTCAGTGGAACTGAAATGGAAGAACTCCTTGTCCATTTGGCTCAAGCCAAGGGTTTTACAAAATGGCTGACACGAAGGGACTTCAGACCCCCCTCGCCCCTGACTAGCAGAATGTACAGACAAATCACTGCAGAAGAGCAAGCCTAGGGTGACAGGACTGGAGCAGGATGGAAGATGATCATTGAGTGTGTCTCATCTTTTGAAAAACAGTACGGACAGAGGTGTACAAGCCCAGCAAACAGCAAGCTATGAGGGGTGAAGAGACTTACATTCAGGAGAACCCCAGTTAGAAGACCAATACATATAGAAGAAAYGCCCTACATCCACAAAGGGTCAATAAGCAGGGACCTAGGACAACTGCAATCCATAAACAAGAGTTCCATCAGACACACTTGCGTGTCCATGTCAATGCTACATTATTCACCACAGCACGGAGCCAGCCTAGATGCCCATCACTAGATGACTGGATAATGAAATCGTGGCCCATATACACAATGGAATCTGTTCAGTCGTGTAAAGAAAAAGCAAATCATTAAATATGCAGGAAAATGAATAGGTCTGGAAAATACATTACATGCGGTAACTCCAACTCAGAAAGACAAATATCAAATTTCTCATATACGACTCCTAGCTTACATTTATACATACGCGTAGACGTGGGTATACATGTGGGCATGCAATATGAAATTAGAAAGGAGACCAGATGCGAAAAGAAAGGGAAGCTGAGGCAGGGCAGGGCAGGGCAGGCCATAAGACTCATGTGACACCAAAGGGGAAAGGTGGCTAGGAACCGCAAGGTCATGGGGCCAGCAGGACAGAATTAGCAAAGATAAAGTTTGAAAATGCTGGAATGAGCCGGGCGGTGGTGGCGCACGCCTGTAATCCCAGCACTCTGGGAGGCAGAGGCAGGCGGATTTCTGAGTTCGAGGTCAGCCTGGTCTAGAGTGAGTTCCATGACAGCCAGGGCTATACAGAGAAACCCTGTCTCGAAAAAAACCAAATCCAAAAACAACAAAAAACAAACAAACAAACAAAAATTCTGGAGTGAAACCCAATATTGTCCACGCGAAAATTCAAACGTTTTCCTTGTAACAGGGTGGGGGCTGGAGAAATGTCTCAGAGCTTAGGGGCCCTGGCTGTTCCTTCAGATGACCTGGGTTCCTAACACTCATGTGTTTGTTTACAAGTTTCTGTAACTCCAGTTCTACAAGATCCAGTGCCTTCTTCTGGCCTACAGAGGCACGGGGCTCACAAATGATGTATCTGCACGCATGCAGGCAAACTACCCACACACTTTCTTTAAAAAAAGTTTAGCGTACGTTACTAAAGCTCTCAGAGAGTGAGTGGCCTTAGCATATGTCACTAAAGCTCTCAGTGAGTGAGTGGCCGTGCCAAGGAGCAGCTGTGTCTGGACCCTCAGATGGGAAGCACGCTGGTGCAGCCGCCTGATCCAGGCTGGGAGAGTTTCTAATAAAACATGAGGGTCACCTTCCCCCACAAGTTTTCATTTCAGGGCTGCTGGTGTATTGCTTCTTTCTATAACCCAATGAATGAAATATTTAAATAGGAAATGAATGAGTTTGGAAGTCTCTGACACGTGTCCAGTGGGCAAGGAAAACAGTTGGTAGCTCATTAACACATGTAACATTCGGTACTGCTTTTATTCCTTCTCTCTGTCTCAGTAGGGTGTCACTAGGGAGTCCTGACTGGCTGGAATTCACTGTAAACCAAGCTGCTTTTGAACTTCTGAAAAGCCTACTTTTGCCTCCCAATGAGGCTAATGTTGCTTTTATCCTAAAATCAAGTTGTATCATGATTCCTACATTATCTTGCTCTCTYTCTCTCCTCTTGCCCCCTCTCCAACTGTCTCTGCATTTTCTCTCTCCTTATGTGCGCAAACTCTTTCTCTCTTTCTCTCCCCCGTCCCTTCTGTCTCCCTCTCCATGGAGACTTCGCTGACCTCCTGTGAGATCAGAGAACCCACCAGAGATCTACCCCAATAAACCTGCCTTTATATACCTTAAAAAATAATAATAATAGGGGGCTAGAGAGATGGCTCAGTGGTAAGAGCACTGACTGCTCTTCCAGAGGACCTGGGTTCAATTCCCAGCAACCACATGATGGCTCACAACCATCTGTAATGGGATCCTGTGTTCTATTTTAGATTTGTCTGAAGATAGCTACAGTGTATTCATAGAAAATAAATAAATGTTTAGAAAAATAATAAATAATGATAAAGAAAGAGTCCCACATTAATGAACCATACCCCCAATGCTGTAAGCTTTCATAGCTATAAGCCAATGGTTTTAACCTCTAAGGTCTGTCTCTCCCTGTAAAATGGAGGTGATAGTGCCAAAGTCATAAAGCTGTTCTGGGGAATCAAAGTGTTACTTTAGGTGGATAAAACCATGACATCAAGTCAGTAAGTCCAAGGCTTGCTTTCTTGCCAAAACCCTTCTAAAGCACAAAGTATTCTGAGCATCTCAAAAACCCATGTTAAGAAAGCCAAATATCCAGACAGGAGTTGATGGTCTCTTTAGCATATCCCATTCAGAAATGGCAGTTATTTAATAATTTAATGYTATTAAGTATTATTTAATTTCAAAATGGTTCACATGCCTCGAGTAATTGAGAACACCTACTATAGATGGCTGGTGAAGACCTCTGAGTATATGAAGTAGGGCATCCTGCCATCGGTCACATGGAATAGGGACTCTCTCTGTACCTACAAGACTTCCTGGAGTCTTGCTCACTTAGAATGCATACCAGTTCTCTGCACACACACACACACACACACACACACACAGTCTACTAGCTGGGAAGGAAGAGACGGGAAGATTTCTAGCCAGTCTTAGGGAATCTGCCAAGTTCCACATTCAGAAAGAGAACACGTTTCAAAATACAGGATGAGAAACAACTAAGGAAGACATCTAATGCCAAGCAGTGGCTTCTACGTGTGCACACGTGCACACACAAGCATGTACACACATGGCCTATTTCCCATTCATCCTCACAACTCCCATGTATTTATAGCACCATCTCTATTGTCTCCTAGTATATGTTAATCAAATTCACTTTGAAAGAGATTGAAAGTGTGGAGGATTGTCATTAGGCCATGCAATTCTGTACGGAATGCGAGCGCCAACTCCAAGATTAAAAAAGAACAAGAGAATGCTGGAAGTGAGTCACAAAATGAGCGAGCTTGAGAAACGTGAGAAACCGAGCTTGCTCAGGTGAACTTGAGAAAAGAAAACGAACACCCACCCTTTCTTTCCAGTTACGTCTGAGTTTTCACAAGATTCTTTGGCCCTAGCGATTTGACTTTTGGGGGGCCCTGGTTTACTTTTTGCTTAGCTTGCTGAGGTTAGACCACGCTAGGAGGCAAAATAGGGAAGCAGGCCAGTTGCACCAGCTGAGCGCAGCAAGGATGGGATCAAGCGTGTACTCGGCGTAAAACGTGAGCAAGTGTAATAATCTGTCAGAGGTTGTAAGAGCAAATTAATAGGAAGAAAATGTTTCCACATATGATTGATATATCTCATTCTTTTCGTAACGTAAGTGATATAAAGGCAGTTAACACTAAAAATTAATACCACGGGAATCATACAATTCTAGCCATCCATTCATAGAGGCATATATTGAAATCCTGACTTGCTAGGCTTTCCCCTTTATGCCCTGTATCATATATTGCACTCGTTTTGGGTTTTGCATTACATCAGTGTTAAATGTCCACAGTTTGAAGAAACAACTGGTCCACTGTAAATAGGTTAATTTTTTTCCTAATCTGCAAATGGGGAGCATAGTAGGGTTTGAAATATTACCTGAATTCCCAGATATTCAAGAAGCTTCTTACCCCCACCCCACAGCCACACTCATTATAAGCAATTAAATAGAAACAACTGTCCTTTATTAAGTGAGGCCATTGCATTTAATTTTCGGTTGGCGCCATTTGCTTTTGAGACGTCGACTCGGGCTCAGCAGTTAAGTGCTTGTGGAGAAAGAGTGAGGATCTGAGTTGGGATTCCCACAAAACCATGCAGATGCCTGGCCCATCTGTAATTCTAGCTTCTGCAGGCAAAGCAAGGGGATCCCCGCAGCAAGCTGGCCAGGAGACCGGCCATATTGGTGAGCTCAGGGATTGATTCATAGACTCCGCCCACCTCAAGGAAGATTGTAGAACAATAGAGGGTGATTCCTGACATGAACATGTATGTACACCTTCTACCCAAACACAATCACATGCATACACAGAAAGGGGTTTTTTAAAGGCTAACTGTGGTTATAAACCACGTTGTTATGATAGAAAGAAAACAAGCCTTATATTTCCTTCTCTGTGTCACGATTAGGCTTCTATCTTGACCATGAGGGGGGACTTTCCCAGTTTCATGGCAAGCCTTGCAGAAAGGGTTTAGATCGTGTATATTGTGCCCTAAAGAGAGGCGTCAAGCGCAGGGAGAACTTGGTGGCCAGCATCTTTGTCCAAAACTGACTAATAAGAAGCTTAATCTCTAGCCGGGCGGCGGTGGCGCACGCCTGTAATCCCAGCACTTGGGAGGCAGAGGCAGGCAGATTTTTCAGTTGGAGGCCAGCCTGGTCTACAGAGTGAGTTCCAGGACAGCCAGGGCTACACAGAGAAACCCTGTCTCGAACCGCTCCCCCCCCCCCAAAAAAAGAAGCTTAATCTCAGGAAACATCTATTCATGCAATAACAAATAGTGAGTTTCCAAACAATTCCTGTGAAGTTTTCACTGTCAAAGTCAGCGCACTAGCTGGTCCCCTCCTGAAGCATCAGTGCTGGGGTTGTGTTCCATCACTTTCAATAGTAGCTGTTGACATTATGCAATTTTAAATACTAACCCCATTAAATTGTCATGGTATCACTATGTAGGGATTTCTAAAAAATATTGTTGTATTTGTTTTTATTTTATGTGTAAGGGTGTTTGGCTTGCATGTATGTCTGTGTACCATGAACGTGGCCCAGTGCCCACAGGAGAACAAGTGCTCCAAACATCTGAGCTACAACATGTAACGATATTTGTTTGTCTGGTTTTGGTTCTACAAGATAGGGATACCCTGTATCGTCCTGTATAGTCCTGGCTGTCTTGAAACTCAGTCTTATAGACCAAGCTGGCCTCAAAGATTCACCTGCCTCTGCCTCCAGAGTTGGTGGGATTAAAGGCATGCACCATCACACCTACATATAGGAATTCTCAGATATATTTTTATTATTTTTAAAATTATGTATGTGTATATAGGCGTTCCTATGGGCCAGGAGTGTCAGATTGTCCCTTAGACCTGAGTAACAGGCAACTGCAAGCTGCCTGATGTGGGTTAGGCAGGGAATTGAACTAGGGTCTTCTGGAAGAGTGATACTTGCTCTTAGTACTGTCACCAACTCCCCCCCCCCAAGGGATTTTTTAAAGGAGCTCTTGAAACTATTGAAAAAGAAAAGGCAGGAAGAGCTGGGTGATAGTGGCGCACACCTTTAATCCCAGCACTTGGGAAGCAGAGGTAGACAGATTTCTGACTTCAAGGCCAGCCTAGTCTACAGAGTGAGTTCCAGAACAGCCAGGGCTACACAGAGAAACCCTGTCTCAAAAAAAAACCAAAAAGAGAAAGAGAAAAGGAAGGAGGGAGAGAGGGAGAGAGGGAGGGAGGGAGACGAAGGGAGGGAGGGAGAGAGGGAGGGGAAGAGGAAAGGAAAGAGAAAAAGAAAGAGGTTTTAGTCTCTTACTCTCCTGCTCTCTTGTTCTCTCTTGCCCTCTTGGGCTCCTCTCTTCCCCCTTCTCCATGCCCTAAATAAACTCTACTCTAAAGAAAGAAAGAAAGAAAGAAAGAAAGAAAGAAAGAAAGAAAGAAAGAAAGAAAGAAAGAAAGAAAGAAAGAGCAAGAGAGAGAGAGAAAGAAAATAAAAAGAAATAAATAAGTAAAAGCCTCTGGTAATTTCCAACTGACTCTGGATAACTCATGAGCACAGACATCCTGATACAGAGTATCCTTGAAAAGCCTCACTACATCTAGTGACCCGGTCATTAGAAACTGTATTAGAGAATTGGCTTAGAAGAATCCTTAGGACTGTGTTAGGGTTTATAACTCGCCCTATATAATTTTTGCTGCTTAAATGATTATTTAAACTTTATCATGATTAGCAGCCTGTAATAGGTAAAATAAATTATACTGAAGTGGGAGGACTATTCCAGCAGTGGAAAAACATTTCTTAAGCTCGTAACTACAAATTGCCTTCCTTCTAAGTACTTTGGAAAGATTTGGAAATTTATTCATGCCTTTTTTTTCTTCCAGTTTTCCAAACACGTGGCCTAAACTCTACCCTCAGAATTACTTTTGACTTCCCTGAGAGTTATAAATTACCGTCTGGGAAAGGCATTTGGCTCCTCATTTTCAATGTACTCTCAATTTCTCCAGTAATGTTCTTATGAAATGCAAATCTGGTGTTCATCAAGCAGTTATACCTACAGAGAGCATCATATTTTCCTTCACCAGCAAATCTAAGTCTTTTATTTTTAACTAGCATGGCTATATCTATATTTGCATGGTACTTTCCAAGTTCCCGAAATAAGCAATAATCATAGATCTAAGGCAAGAAGAGAAGGACATGAAAACCGAAAGATAACTTCTCAAGAACGGGTTCCGTGCAGAAGAAATCTGTTGTATGCAGTAGAGGGTTTCCGAAAGGATGTGTGCCAAACCTGCAACTGTTTTCTGTTCTAAAAGATGCTAGGGCTGGGCATGTGGCTGGGTGGTGGAGAGCTCTTGCCGACGACGTATGTATGAGGCCCTGGGCTTAATCCAATCCCCAGCAGTGCAATAAAGAACGAATGCATGCTGTAGCATACAGTCCGCAAACTCAGTAAATATCACCGCATCTTCATTGTCCCAGGCCCTCAAAGGAGTATCAGTCATCTCTGTCAATCCTCAGGACAGAACTGAGGATAAAGAACTTTCTCCATTTGCATAGAATACTCTCAGAAAATAAATATGCTCAGTGTACTCTTGGAAGTAGAATCGATGATCCAAGGACACTTGTGTATTGGGAACTATAGATGTGTACATTATCTTATTATAAACGAGTGGGAATATTTAGTGTCTACATTTTGTTCTCAGATTACAGTATTTATGTACTGGCTCTGTGTATGCACACGCACACATCCACCATAGTGAACTCTTGAAGGTGAGAGGGCATCTTTCAGGAGTCCCTTCCGCCTTGCTGTTCCTGCTGCACTGCTTACTCCAGCCTAGCCAGCCCTTACACTTCCAAGTGACTTTCCTGTCTCCATCTCCCACCTCACTGGGGAATTTCTGGGACAACAGGTGCGCATCACTGCATCCGGCTTGTCTCCGTGGGTACCAGGGATTGAAATCAGGTTTGGAGACAAGCATGCTTTTCATGCTGAACCATCTCACCAGCCCCAAACGGTAACTTCAACAAATTATGTGCTTTAGTATAAATGATAAGAGGGAGGGAGGCAGGAAATGTGTGTGTTTTTTTTTTTTTAATTAGCTCTTGCATTTTTTTTTTGTTTGTTTTTTCGGGGTGTTTTGTTTTGTTTTGTTTTCTCCAGACAGGGCTTCTCTGTGTAGCCCTGGCTGTCCTGGAACTCACTCTGTAGACCAGGCTGGCCTCGAACTCAGAAATCCACCTGCCTCTGCCTCCTAAGTGCTAGGATTAAAGGCGTGTGCCACCACTGCCCGGCTTGCATTTGTTTTAAATATTTGAACTAGTAACACTGACAAACTGAGATGTCTGGCAGCCAAAGTGAGAACAKGGCCTAACGCCCATTTAGGGTTTTTTGTTTTTGTATTTGTTTTTTACTACGTTGGTAACTTAAAGAAAATATTTCCCCAATATCATCATGGGGAAAAATATATAATAATAGCCCCTATAAATAAGGACACAAAGGCTCGCATAAATAATTTATAAATATATTAACTATATAATAATGGCTCAAATAAATAAATGAACACCTATAGAGCGCGTATGTACAAACTTGTCTGTCTCTGACCTACAAAAGAACTTCAGAAGAAACGAACAGCCCAGCTCATGTTTGCAGGTAGAGAACTGGGGTGTTCTCTAACGACAGGTAGGGAGCACTTTGCCACTCCACCCAACATTATACACAATGCTCTAAGCAAGCCAATTAGGTGAGAAATGGACGTATGGCACATTGGAGCGATGTGCTGGAAACAAGACCAATATACAACAGTCAGATGTAGTCGATGTATCTGAGAGCCGGGGGAGGTTGTGGGGATTCAAGACAAGGTTTCTCCGTGTAGTCTCTGGTTGTTCTGGAACTCAGTCTTTAGACTCGATCTTCCTCGAACTCAGAGATCCTCCTGCCTCTGCCTCCCATGTGCTGGGATTAAAGGCGTGCACCACCACTGTCTGGCTTAGTCAATGTATTTGTAATGAACACTGAGAACGTAATTAAGAAAATAATCTAAAACAAGCATACTAATATATGCCTGTTATTGCAGAACTTACAAGGCTGAGGCAGAAGGATCTTGAATTTGAAGTAAAAGACTTGACTACATAGGGAGACTGTCTCGAAATAAATAAATAGATAGATAACTAAGTAAATAAATAAATCTAAATTGTAATAGCATCAAGAGGAATAAAGTACTCAGGAACAATATTTTTTAAAAACAAGTGTATGTCTTGTAATCTGAAAACTACAAAACATCACTAAATAAAACTCCAAAAGAGCCAGGTAGAAAGACTGTGTGTTGTGTTTGTGCTCAAGGATCACAGGATGCTGCCACCCAGGTGGCAATGTTCCCGACAGAGCTACAGGGTCATTGCAGTCCTGAGCATATGACAGCACAAAATAAATGTGTCAACATTTTAGGTACACATTTGGAAAAAGGTGGAGTGATACTGAAGAAGACACGCGACTTCTCTGGGCTTCACACACCAGGGCACCCACACACATGCATATACTGCACTAAAAAGTGAAAAGTGCGTCTCACACAGTGGAGGAATCATTTGCAAACAATCCGTTGGATATGAGCCTAGTATATAGAATAAGGCAAAAATTCTTAAAATTGAATAATAAAAAGACAAATAACTCCAACAGGTGAGCTAGCCCAGTGAGTAAAGGCACCTGCCACCAAGCCTGAAGACCTGGGTTCCTCTTTCAGTAGGGGTGGCCTGACTCCCTCAGGCTGTCCTCTGACCTCTAATGTTTGTGCTGTGTTGCACACGCGCGCGCGCGCGCACACACACACACACACACACACACACACACAGACACATTTTTAAAAGACAATTCAATTTTAAAATGGGCAAAGAAGGCGGAGGGAAATAGCATGCAGGAAGCTCTGGAAGAAGGAGGGAGAAGATTAGAAAACCAGAGAGGAAGGGCTGGAGGTGTGACTGGTGACAGAACCCTTGCTGAGAGTGTGTTTAATTCCTAGTACCTCAAAACAAAAGGATGCAGCTAGATACCCCTCCCCCCAAATATGCAAATAACCTGTATTCAGTGTTCAGTGGCATCATCAGCATCATTAGTGAGACACTACCTCATACCTACTAAGAAGGCAACCATGAAAAAGTGAGGCAGACAGAGACCAAAGACTGACAAGGCTTGAAAGCCCCATACTCAGCTGATGGGGGTGCAGAGCAACGCAGCCATTTTGAGATCACACTGGCAGTTCCTCAAAAGGCTAAGGCAGACTTTCTAAATGACTCATGGAGTTTCACACTCAGGTATGAAGCCAAAGAGAACTGAAACCATGAAATAAATGTCCATGCAAAAGCATACATGTTCATGGCAGTACTATTAATAATGTCTAAAAATACGAAACTGTAAATGCATGCTCACTGATGAATCCATAAATCAAGTGCGATATGTCCAGAAAATGGACTATTGGGCCACTAAGGAGTTAATTACTGATGGTCATCACAAACTCCTAAAACTATGCTATATATAAGGAGCAAATTACAAGAAGATACTGTAGAGTATGGCTCTAAAGTCCAGAATCTGTACAGACAGTAGATTAATATAGAGACAGAAGACTGGCTGTCTAGACCAAAGGGATATTTAGAGATAGAGAGAGATGTAGAGATGGAGATATAGAGAGATGGGTTGGATGGATGCATGGATGGATGGATGGATGGAAGGGTGGATGGACGGATGGATCAATAGGTTAGATAGAAGTAATAACTACCACATGGTACCCAGCTTGAGTCAGGGGTGATAAAAATTGACTTTAGTGACAAGTGTACAAATGTGTGAACACACTAAAAATCACCAAATGTGTACCTTGGTCTCTTTTGTCTTGTAAAACAGTTTTTCATGAACCCCAGGCTGGCCTGGGACTTGATATTGCCTGAATCTGACTTGAACTCTTAATCCTCCTCCTCCTCCATCTTCAGAGACCAGGCATTACAAGCATGTACCGCCACGCCCACTTTCTGCAGTGCTGGGATTGAACCTCGGCCTTTGTGCATGCCGAGGGAGCACCCTACCAACTGAACAGTCACTTTAAATCATCAAATGATACAGCTTGGGAAACAGACCTCAGTTAGAAGACCAATACATAGCCGGGCGTGGTGGCACACGCCTGTAATCCCAGCACTTGGGAGGCAGAGGCAGGCGGATTTCTGAGTTCGAGGCCAGCCTGGTCT
>BDUI01016058.1:18292-31645 GCA_002335545.1 Apodemus speciosus
TGTGACCAAAAAGCATAGAACAAAACAAAAATATATGATATGCAAATTGGGTACTCCAGTGTTTTCAACCATGCAGGAATTCGGTTATCTTTCATAACTCATATAATTCTGATAAATTATATAAACATACAACTTATGTAAATTACTTATCCAGTGTCTCCCTGAGAAACTTTATAGATTCCCATGTCTATGCAGACTAGCTGACTTAAATTATATCTTTTTTACTAGTAATGAGGTCACAGTTAGAAATTTTACCTGAGTTTGTAGATGAGGCAAATTGCATTATACTGTATAATCCACAGGAAGGAAGGACTTTCATCTATTTTTTAGTGTTGTGCATATAAAATAAGTCATTCTTTTCCTTGACACTTGAACTCTTCAGGTTTATTTATTACTTGAGAAAGAAAAATAAAATACTAATCCCTTACTACCTCATTGGTATGTCGATTATGAAGCATCACATACAACATTATTTCTAAATCTCATGGCAATGTAAACAGAAAATGCATTTTTGAGAGCACAGTTCTCCTTTACATATGTTCTTCAGGATAGTAAACTTCTTAATAATGAGTTAGGAATCTTCTCATGGTTTTCACTATATGTTTCTATTCTGTCATTTTGAGTGTCTTTCTACCCACTCAATAGGATGAATAGTTGTTGGTAAACTTGAATAATCTTCAGAAATGTACCTAACTTTGTCTTAACGTTTTCATTATAAAGAAGTAATTTCTGTGTTCAAAATATGCAAATAATGTTGTTAAATATAAAGTGTCTGGTCCAGCACAGCTGCTTAGGGGGAAATCTGACATAGATCTTGCTCCTGGAGCATCTCCAGGCTGTTGATCCTTACRTGAGCTGCTAATGGTTACTATTGCCTTGAAGCTGATCTGCTGTCTTTACTATTTTACTTTCAATCTCATTTTGGGTGGAATATACTCCCCACATTACTCAGAGCTACTCATGCCATAATAAATGGAATGAGGAATGGAGGTGTTCATGAGGCTGTGGAGGAGGAAGAACAGACTTTCTCCTTGACCCTTAGGGCCATGGCAAAGGATCTAGCCAACATAATCACAGAGGTCTTGAAAGCCTATATGGGCCTTTGTAGAAATTGTTCATTGTTAGATTGGGCTTGAGCATGGAAGTATGAGGAGATACATGTACTCTCTGGTTCAGTGACTGCAGGTCACTGATGAGTCAGGGTGAATTTAGAGACATCAAATTTAGAGARTTAAGGTAAGTACCAAGAAGAAAACAGATGGATGGGAAAAGAAGGAATCTATTTTAAAAAAACAAGCAATAATAGATGGGTTTATTCTGTAGGACAAATGCTTGCAGGTGTTTTAGAAATAGTTTTAGAAGGAGAGTACATGAGGTCACAGAATTGCTAAAATAGGAAATAAAGTTTAGAAAATTAGAAGATGATGTATAAGCAAATAAAAAGCTAGCACTTCGTTTTCCTGGCTATTTGAAGGATTTGAGATGAAAATACTTAAAGAGACCTTAGAGAGAGCTAGCTGCTTTCCTTGACTAAATTTTAAAACTTTTTAAGAAATTATTTTAACCTTAGTAGTCTGGAACCTTCTGTTCTTACATGAAAATAGTGACTAAAGACGACTGTCTTCTGTACCAGGAAACCTCAAGAGCTGTGTCCAGCTACCCATGAAGAAGTCTATGTATAAGCAATAAGGAAATGTGTTTTTGCTTTGTGTTTAGTTTCTGTTTTAGGGAAGCAGGGGTTGCAACTAATGATCCAGGACTCATAGAATTTATGTAAATTTAARTATTTCTTAAGAAAATTATTAACAATGTTCAAAACCTTTATGATGTAGCGTTAGTAAATAAAAGACTGAGTTTGGGCTCTGTGGTTGGAAGAAGGAAAAAATTAGAAGGGAAAACAAAAAAAGAATCAGAAGGGAGACAGCAAATGAATGAAAAAAGAGAAGGAAAGAAGGAGAAGGAAGTGTGATGAGAATCCTCAAATAAAGAGAGAGCTCTTGAACCGACAGCTTGGATCTACTACTGACTGCCAATCATTATTGAATCAGTACCACTGCCACTCCCATTTCCTTCTTTCTTGGGACCCTCCTCATGCTGAAACTGGACCTGGGCAATAAAGAATTTAAATGGTGATATTAAAGTAAAACTTTAGATTCTTTGCTTTCCCAATTTGGATGGATAGTTCCAGACAGACAGACATATGTCAGAATTCTTCTCTTTACCCAAGACCAGCCACCACCTTTAGTACATGTGTATTCAAATGCTAACCCCCATAATCATCTCCAGCATGAAAACATTATACTCCATGTATTTACTGCTATGACTATAGCCTCTTCTGTTTCACTGTCAGAGCTATGCTTTAAATGATGTTGTTCCCTGCACAAGGATGTAAGTTGGAGCTTCATAGCACAGCACAGCACAGCACAGCACAGCACAGCACAGCACAGCACAGCACAGCACAGCACAGCACAGTGGAACAGAGGAACCTGTTCCCAACCACAGCTATTGTCAGTTAATAGCTGCAAAGAGAAGGAGGGTCATTCCTCTCCAGAGATATGTCCAGTATCCAATAAATAATCCCACAGATAAAAACCAGTGTTAACTCAATGTTATAAAACAAGAGCAAGAAGGTATAAAAAGACAGAAGGGGYATGTTGATAAGAAAACTTCCAGGGAKTAGGGAGAACATTCAGGAGGTACATGGAAGAGATGGAGTCATCAAAACATACTAAAGGCATGTACTAAATTATCAAAGAATAAATTACAGTTATTTACAAAGAAAATATAAAAGTCAGGATAGCAGCTTTCTACTTCTCCATTCCCACCTCAATCTTTCCTCTCTCTGACCTAGAATTTGCTCTGGAACTTTTTCCCAACTTGAGCTGTGTCTCAATACCTGCTCTGTACTAGATCTACTGCTATAATATGCATTCATGGGCATTGTCTTCATAAGTCTTTAATTACTAAATATTATAAATGACAGAGTTGTTTTCTGCTAATGTATTATTATAAAGAATCACATTTCCTTTTGAAATCAGCCACCGTTGATGATCTCAGTACAGTTCGTTCAGGTAGATGCATCAAATGGCAACCCTCTTAATGGGTTATATCTAATTTCAAATTGGTACATAGATGTACATGTTGCTATCATTCCACTGTGTTTTCTGAATTTATTCTCTCATTATCTTCAATATTTCCCTTATCCTCACTCCCTCCATTTTCAACAGTCTTAAACTTTTCCAGGACTTGTTTATTACATAAATAGCATAACTAATATTTAGCTTACCTTAGAAGAGCAAAGGATCCTATAAGCAAGAGCCATAGAGCTTGCATAAGGGATCTTTATGACAAACTACAAGTCATAAACTTTAACTCTTTATCTGACCCCACACTCTCATGCCATTTTCTTTCAATTCCCTTATAGGATAGACAGATCAATTAATAAATAGAATGATCATATCAGGTCTTCCTTCTCGTACTGTGGCACATTTGATTCTTCCTTTGTTCCTCTGTAGCATCTTCAAGTTCTCTCTGCCAACTGCCCAGAACCCTCTGACAACCAATAAACTTTCAGGCCTTACATTTTTAAAACAGTGTCCTCCTTTTTCCAAGTTGCTGTCAATAGGAACAGCCCCAGGTGCTGCTAGCTTTGCTGTTTCCTTCACTCTTTACAAGCCACAGTTTGCACAGGAACCGAGGCTAATTTTTCAAATTCCTCRTCACCATCCAAAARTATTCACTACCTTTTTGATTTTAAAATACTCATTCTAAAATATTTACAAAAATATTTATTTTTCAGATCATAATCACACCATTTATCCCTTGCCTTTGCTCCCTCTAAACCATACCGTATTATTCTTCTGGATCTTTTCCATATTTGTGCATCTTTTTTATTAATTGTTTTTACATATATCTGTATGCAATTTTTTTTATATTTCTTATGGAAAATGTCAGATATACAGCACCAACCTCCAAAAATGGTTGTTGTCTGAGCATTCAGATAAACACTGAGTAAACTATGACAGTATTATCATGACAAGAAAGTGAAATAAGCTATAGAAAAATTAATATCAGCAGTGCAGGGTGTCCCATACCTTTAATATCAGCAGTTCTATCCTTTTTTATTGAGAAGCAGAGGCAGGAAGATCTCTATGAATATGAATCCAGCCTGGTCTACAGAGTGAGTTTCCGGACAGCTAGGTCTATATAGAGAAACTGTCTCATTAAAAACAAAACAAAACAAAACAAAAAAAAAAAAAACAAGAAGGAGAAGGAGAAAAGGGGAGAAGGAGAGGGAAGAAGAGGGGGTAAAGAAAATAGAAAAGAAATGAATGAAAGAAAGAAATATGAAGAAAATAGAAGGAATGAAGAAAGAAAGAGAGAGAGAGAGAGAAAGAATCAAGTCACCCATAACTGCCTCGACATGCATTAATTTTCAATGAATTTTAAGATTCATTACAGTAATTGTAAATGGCTTCTTATCAGAGGTGCAAGGATAATAAATGGAATAAGAGATGTCCATGCATAAGGAAAATTGTTTTAATATCTTCTCTTATGGACAGTACTAATATCCAAAGTTTGATGACTAGAGATCAAGCCAGAATAGGAGTAGACACATCTCCATGGTGACAGTACAGTGTGATACTGAAAGTAGTAGGTAAATTTCAGTCTGCCTGGTGACATATTGTATATCAATGCCCTCAGTATCATTTTGGGAAGTTAAAAAGCTATCCCTTAGATACACTCATATTATGTAAGAGATCTGTTTTCTAGAAAGATAAAACCAGATTTTCTTCATTCCCTTGGACATATTTGTCAGAGGAGTTTTCTAAGGGAGATGCTAACATAATTATTGTATACAATTTTGAAGTGAAGAGATTCTTACCTCTTTCCTTATTCCATTGTGGTGGATCCTCTACCAGGCTGGCTGTTGAACATCTCTCATTCAGACAAAAGTATTTACATGATAAAAAACAAAAGGCTACAAATTTTTTTAGCATGCTAGTTACCTGGGTCCCTTCCTGTTCAATCAACAGAAAGAAGATGGACAGAAAACAACATTTAGCAAGACATGAACATAAAATATTGCTTCTAATAATTCATTCTCTCTATTGAAATTGTAAACATTCCAGGAGTATTGATTCTTGAGAAACTCACTGATATAGCTTCAGAAAGTGATAGTCCCCACTGGCCTGTATTGTCTAATAATAAATTATTACCTAAGATCCAGTGACGTTCTCAGAAAGATCTTCCAAAGTTTTGTCAGGGCTAACCTTATGTATGAGTACAACTGAGTTTTACTCAAGTGCCTATAAAATTTGTAGGAAAAGACTGTCTTTGAATTAAAAAATATGTTTATTTTGACTCTTAACTCTGGCCTATATAGCTTTAGATAGTTAGGCAAGATCCTTAAGTTCGTCTGCTCTTGCTTTAGTTTGAGTTTCACAGAGCACAGAGCCTAAGGCAGGAGGCTTATATTCTATTTTCCTTTAATAGATTGCWCTCTGTGATATCAAGAGTGATGGATGAGGACAGTAACACAGAAAAGAGGGAAACGCCTCCAGGAAGAAATGCCATTAACATGGTTGCCACTAAGTGAAGCCACTTGCCCAGTTTTATGGAATTTTCCCCCAGGGAGCCAGGTCAATGGTATTTCAAGGCTGTTCATCAAAGAGGAGAAAAGGAAGGATATTTGTCTGCTCTTTGTCTTGTTTGTGAAGGCTTCTCTTTGCTTTTCCTCTTTGTGAAATTTTGGGCTCTTTGTTACTAGCCTGAAGAGGATGTGGTAGGAAAATCTTAAAGGGGTTCTTAACTGCCATAGGATAATGATATTACCTGTCTCAAGATTGTTACAAATATCGCAAATGGATGAAATGGCAAAGCATATTCTGAACAAACATTTTTAATAATTTTTATGGACCCCTTCAGCAATGAAATTCTTTCTAAAATTAGTGGCATTAAATTAATCTGCCCATGATTTGATCAAATTATGTCAGGCAATAAACAGTAGGTATATATTGCATTTGAACTATGCTTTGGGATATATATTTGAAATTTTCGTAAAATGTAATTAAATATAAAATGTCTAATATAAAATAGGAAAGTCTCCAGAAATAAATACATCAAAATCATACATTTTTCTGGGGGAAACAAGAAGATTCAGTAATATTATGTCTCCTAACTAAAATATTGCCACTTCGTCGGACTACAAAAGGTGGTGACAATTTTGATGATTGTAGGAACAAAGGGTGGGAGGTTTTTCACTCATTCACAAACTCACAGACACAAATAGAGTTAGATTCTACTGGAGAAGCTACCTAACGCCCCAGGAAGATGAACAGATTGAAATTTGGCARAYTGAAAGTCAAACAAGGCAGGGTAAAACCAGCCCATTCCTTTCTAATAACTGAAATGAGAGAGACAAGCTGACGCACTGATATAGGCTAGGTCATCTGCAAAAGTCAGTGCTGAGATTATTCATGAGTACAGTAGATGTCTATTTCTCAAATCTTATGGACAAAATTGGCTTTCGAAAAAAGCAACCTTCTATTTTAATTTTAAGTTTGACACGTGAACTTTATATTTATTCAAAATTTTCATGTCAGTTTGCTGTATCTTTACCTTGAGTGTCTCAGGGGTCTGGGGATCATTATAGACCCAGCGAGAAAGAAGTGTTGATAAATGTCACATACTATATCTTAGAGTCTTGCTGTTGATATTAGCCAAATATATTTGTTTATGTTAACAAGAAGGAAAAGATCAGAAATCGATCTATTTAGACTTATTAATTTTATAGRTTAATTAAACCAAGATTCTAATCTTGTTCTAAAGGGGCCCATAATTATATATTTTTGATTGTCATCTTGAAATTAATGCAGAAGAATTCTCTGGTGATCTTAATTATTTAGACATCTTCCAGTAAAATATTGAAAGATTACATTATGATTTACAATGTATTATACATCCTTAAWAATATCACAGTGATATAATTTGTCAAAAGACTACCTTGTAGGACATTTCTCTAATCCTCACAATACATCTATTGACCAAAAGGATGTTTTATGTGAAGTTAAGACTAGAATGTCAGTTCTAGAAGACCTGTTAGGAGAAGTAGTCTTCTTTACTGACCAAGAATTACTAACTAATTTTGTATGTAGGAAAGTTCACAGACACCCATTTCATTTTTCATGCTTAAATGTAAATGAACCATAAAGAAGAATACACTTTGTTTCTGAGGTTGTAGTGATGATGATTTACTCCTTCATGGCTCCATATTTTGTTATACAAATAAGCATTTKGGTTCATTTTGCCTTTATTAATTTTTAACATTTTTAGATGCTTGGGAAGAAAAATAAAATTAACTTCATTTTTCACTTTAAGAATCTTATATTCCAAGAAAACTTGTGAGTTATTTCACAAAAGCCTCAAAGGAAAATTGAATCTGTAACTGCACATTGAGTTTTTCTCTTTCACAACAACTGATTCATGATGGGGAGGAAGAATCTCTGCTTGGAAGAGTGTTCGTATGATTTATATGCAATTGAAACTCAGTAAATATTTCAGTGAATTCATAAATGAATACATTATTAATATGACCCAACCCCGGTACCCTTTGAGATTAAAAAGCACATGATTCAGACTGAGAACTCTTTTTTGTACTTTGTTGGTCCACATGAAAATAGTGAATGAGTAATAATTAAATAATACCCACATAATGCTTTATCTAAGCATTTAAGACCACAATTATTTTTAGTTGTTTACTGTCATATGCTATGTTTTTAGTTGCTAAAAGGTTTTGGGGTGTGTTAATCAAGCAGACACTAGGATTCTCACAAACCCAAATGAACATTTAGTTTGTCAAGGAGATGCTGACAAATTCCCCAAGAAGATATACTTGTCTCTATCCGAGAGATGCCTTGCTGCCTCTGTCCCAGTCATTTTGTCTTTTCTATCTACCTTGTAGCTGGTCTCAGAACACGCTGAATTCAGAAGACATATGCAGTTAACTGAATTGCAATTGAATTTCTCTCTATTGAATCACTCACTTCTGAATACAGGTCCTGCAGATTTATCTCTACTCTAAGTGGTTCTTACAGCAGAGATAGTCAACTTCCTATCCCCTCTCTCCTCTCTAAATTTTGCATGCCACTTGTTCTACTAGATGAGTTTCAGCATGCAGGCATTCTGATCAGATTTAATAATGTATTATATTTTGTATTTGTGTCTATGTGTGTTTTAATATGGATTTGCATGCAGGTGCTAATGGAGGAGAGGAGAGGGCAGTGTACCTTCCGGAGCTAGAGCAGACAGTTGTAAAATGCCTGATGAGAGCACTAGGAGCAAATCCAGTCGAAAAGGTAGAAATACCCTTAAATCCTGAGCTATGTCTGTAACCTGAGTAACTCTTGTGTGTATGTGTGTATNTTAATTAAACCAAGATTCTAATCTTGTTCTAAAGGGGCCCATAATTATATATTTTTGATTGTCATCTTGAAATTAATGCAGAAGAATTCTCTGGTGATCTTAATTATTTAGACATCTTCCAGTAAAATATTGAAAGATTACATTATGATTTACAATGTATTATACATCCTTAAWAATATCACAGTGATATAATTTGTCAAAAGACTACCTTGTAGGACATTTCTCTAATCCTCACAATACATCTATTGACCAAAAGGATGTTTTATGTGAAGTTAAGACTAGAATGTCAGTTCTAGAAGACCTGTTAGGAGAAGTAGTCTTCTTTACTGACCAAGAATTACTAACTAATTTTGTATGTAGGAAAGTTCACAGACACCCATTTCATTTTTCATGCTTAAATGTAAATGAACCATAAAGAAGAATACACTTTGTTTCTGAGGTTGTAGTGATGATGATTTACTCCTTCATGGCTCCATATTTTGTTATACAAATAAGCATTTKGGTTCATTTTGCCTTTATTAATTTTTAACATTTTTAGATGCTTGGGAAGAAAAATAAAATTAACTTCATTTTTCACTTTAAGAATCTTATATTCCAAGAAAACTTGTGAGTTATTTCACAAAAGCCTCAAAGGAAAATTGAATCTGTAACTGCACATTGAGTTTTTCTCTTTCACAACAACTGATTCATGATGGGGAGGAAGAATCTCTGCTTGGAAGAGTGTTCGTATGATTTATATGCAATTGAAACTCAGTAAATATTTCAGTGAATTCATAAATGAATACATTATTAATATGACCCAACCCCGGTACCCTTTGAGATTAAAAAGCACATGATTCAGACTGAGAACTCTTTTTTGTACTTTGTTGGTCCACATGAAAATAGTGAATGAGTAATAATTAAATAATACCCACATAATGCTTTATCTAAGCATTTAAGACCACAATTATTTTTAGTTGTTTACTGTCATATGCTATGTTTTTAGTTGCTAAAAGGTTTTGGGGTGTGTTAATCAAGCAGACACTAGGATTCTCACAAACCCAAATGAACATTTAGTTTGTCAAGGAGATGCTGACAAATTCCCCAAGAAGATATACTTGTCTCTATCCGAGAGATGCCTTGCTGCCTCTGTCCCAGTCATTTTGTCTTTTCTATCTACCTTGTAGCTGGTCTCAGAACACGCTGAATTCAGAAGACATATGCAGTTAACTGAATTGCAATTGAATTTCTCTCTATTGAATCACTCACTTCTGAATACAGGTCCTGCAGATTTATCTCTACTCTAAGTGGTTCTTACAGCAGAGATAGTCAACTTCCTATCCCCTCTCTCCTCTCTAAATTTTGCATGCCACTTGTTCTACTAGATGAGTTTCAGCATGCAGGCATTCTGATCAGATTTAATAATGTATTATATTTTGTATTTGTGTCTATGTGTGTTTTAATATGGATTTGCATGCAGGTGCTAATGGAGGAGAGGAGAGGGCAGTGTACCTTCCRGAGCTAGAGCAGACAGTTGTAAAATGCCTGATGAGAGCACTAGGAGCAAATCCAGTCGAAAAGGTAGAAATACCCTTAAATCCTGAGCTATGTCTGTAACCTGAGTAACTCTTGTGTGTATGTGTGTATGTGTGTGTGTGTGTGTGTGTGTGTGTGTGTGTATGCCCCATAAGATCTTTTTATTCTCAGACACTACTGCAAATCTGTCTGTTCATAGGTCAACTTTTATACTTTCCAAGAAACTCTCCTAACTTATGATATCATAAGGTAGCATTTAAAAATATTTTTCTTTTCAAATTTATGTTTCATTCATGTTTATAATGTACTGTTATATTCACTTCCAATTGCCTCGTATCCACCTCCCCACTTCTACTGGTTACCATCTTTCCAATCCTACTTTTCTATATTGTGCGTGTGTGTGTGTGTGTGTGTGTGTGTGTGTGTGTGTGTGTGTCCATGTGCATGCACTGTGGGTGTCCAGAGCTACAATAGACATAGCACATGACAAACACACTATCATAAGCTTAACATATAGTTGGTGTCTGCATATCTTTTTCAAGCATTCTGAGTTTGGGATGATCCTCATACCACACTCTATATAACTGAATATCCAATCAGAGTTTTATTTAATGAGTTAGCATATCACATGGCATAATCCTCTTCACTTCTTTTTTGAAATATTCTCTAAATTTTACATCAGCATGTTTCAATTTCTTCATTTATTTTCCTAGATTTTCTTAACTCTTTAAATATATTGTCTAGACATCTTTTCTCTTCCCATCCTTCCTACTTTGTTCTCTACGTCTTCTCATATTTTTAAATCTCTTATTGAGACACAAAACCAAACTGTAAATAATAGAGAAAAACATAAACAACACCCAGATCTTGAAACAGAACATGTGTGGCAGTAGAGATATAATCCCAATAGCCTCTCTGCATATGGTATTTAAAACACAATGCTTCCTTAATGCTTAACAATGTACATGAATTTAATCATATAAATATAATCATTAACAAATATATACTACTTCATGCCTGACTTAATTTAGTATCATAATTATAAGAGCTCTGTAGTTAATTGTGTAATTGCTTCTGAGTGTGTCCAGATGTTCTTTGCTTATTCTCATTGCTATGTAATATAACTACAGTTCAATTGATCCACCCATCTTATTGTTCATATCGTGTATAGTTTGATTTAATTCTTTTTCATATTAATTAATACACAGATACACGGAAGTGTTGGACAATTAGAGAATGCCCATTGATATCAATATTTGAAACATATGAGTGTTTATCTTCCATAGCACTCTAAGTGTACTCTTCATGTAATATGTCCTATGTTCCTCTTCTTCTTGGTGATTTTAGACTTGAAATTGTGATTTGAATTTTAGACTATGTATGTGAGAATTCCTCTAAAGATTTAATATATAAAAAAGAACCTAAATGAATATCACAATATGTCCATGCTTATTGCTACTTACTTGAAAATTCCATTTATATCCCATGATATATACATCAAGTATTAACCAGAAGAGATGAAGGCATATAATTACATTGTTTTCTAGAAGCTATCCTGTCTTATTTTAGTGATGGATAATTCTACCTTCATAATGTGTTGTATGTATTTGGGATGATATCACTACTGCTACATGCAGGACAATACAATTTAAGGCATTACACTCTAATCTCTGAAAACCAAAGGAGAACATAAACAGTAGCAAAAATAAAAATGAAAAGCAACCATTCAAAGCATAATATGCCACCTACTTGAAGTCTACATAAACTCTACACTGTTGACAGACAAGGCTTTCTGTGAGACCTGGCTTGCACACTTCCAGATGTYTTATCAACATTCATGATCTTTATTCTGGATGGYCACATGCTAATAACCAATTTTTCCCATTGAGTTAAAACGGAACAGCTATGAGCACTACTATGTATAATCTCTGACTCTGATCCATAATTCAAACAATTATATGCTTCTCAGAAATACATTAAGAACAAAGAATGTGGTATACTATGTAACACCTAACAAGAAAATTCAAATACAATTCCTAACTGGGGACTACTGAGATGAATAAGAGATTATGACCATATGCTGGTCCTCYAGATTGTCCAAGTTTAATCCCCAGCACCCGCATTGTGGTGTTTTATTACAACAATAAAAAAATAACTTAGAGCTATCAGGTAAGCTGTTAAGGTGCTGGTGTATGCTCTCTCCAGTTTTTGTGGAGGCAATTAGAGATATGTGTTTTTCTCTTAGCATTGCTTTCATTGTATCCCATAAGTTTGGGTATGTTGTGCCTTCAGAAAACCTCAATTAAGTGGATGAATTTCTAGAAAGATACCAGGTGCCAAAGGTAAATCAAAATCAGATAAACCATCTAAACATCCCCATAACCCCAAAGGAAATAGATGCAGTCATTAAAAGTCTCTCAACCCAAAAGAGCTCAGGGCCAGATGGTTTTAGTGCAGAATTCTATCAGACCTTCAAAGAAGGTCTAATACCAATACTTTTCAAACTTCCACCAAATAGAAACAGAAGGAACACTATCCAATTCTTTCTAGGAAGCCACAGTTACACTGATACCTAAACTACAAAAAGCCCCAACAAAGAAAGAGAACTACAAACCAATTTCCCTTATGAATATCAATGCAAAAATACTCAATAAAATTCTCACTAAGCAAATGCAAGAACACATTAAAATGATCATCCAGCATAATCAAGTAGGCTTCTTCCCAGGGATGCAGGGATGGCTCAATATATGGAAGTCCATCAATGTAACCCAATATATATATACAAACTCAAATATAAAAAACACATGATCATCTCAATAGATGTGGAAAAGGCCTTGACAAAATACAACACCCATTCGTATTAAAAGTATTGGAGAGATCAGGAATTCAAGATGCATACCAAAATATAATAAAAATAAGGTACAGCACAAATTCCRTCCAATTGGATCAAGGAACTCCACATAAAACCAGATAAACTGAGACCAATAAAGGAAAAAAWTAGAGTAGAGYCTCAGATACTTGAGCATAGGGGCAAACTTCCTAAACAGAATTCCAATGGCTTGTGCTTTAAGAGAAACAATTGACAAATGGGATGTCATGAAATTGAAACATTTCTGTAAAGCAAAGGACAATGTTAACAGGAAAAAACACAAACCCACAGAATGGGAAATGATCTTTACCAACCTTGCATCTGATAGAGGGCTAATATCCAAAATATACAAGGCAGACTCCAGAGAACCACATAACCCTATTAAAAAGTGGAGTATAGAAATAAATAGAGAATTCTCTTTTTTATTTTTTTTATTTTCTATATTCTTTGTTTACATTCTGAATGCTTTCCCCTTTCCCAGTTCCCCCCTCACCATATGTCTCATAAGTCCCCTTCCCTCCACTCATTCCCCAAACACCCCTCTC
>BDUI01016059.1:10068-21537 GCA_002335545.1 Apodemus speciosus
GGTGTGAGGTGAAATCTCAGGATTGTTTTGATTTGCATTTCCCTGATGACTAATGATGTTGAACATTTTTTAAGGTGCTTCTCAGCCATCCGAATTTCTTCAGGTGAGAAGTCTTTGTTTAGCTCTGTACCCAATTTTTATAGGGTTTTTTCGTTCTCTGGGGTTTAACTTCTTGAGTTCTTTGTATATATTGTTTGTGTGGCTATCATCTTTTGGGTTTGTTGAAAGATTACCTTATTGTTTTTTGTTTTTTTTTTTAAGAGTGTAGTTTCCATCCTTGTGTTGGTGTTTTCTATTATCCTTTGTAGAGATGGATTTATGGAAAGATATTGTGTAAATTTGGTTTTGTCATGGAATATCTTGGTTTCTCCATTTATGGTAATTGAGAGTTTTGCTGGATTTAGTAGACTTAGCTGGCATTTGTGTTTTTTTAGGGTCTGTATGAGATTTTCCCAGAATCTTCTAGCTTTCTTAATTTTTGCTGAGAAGTCTGGTGTAATTCTGATAGGTCTGCATTTATATTTGGCAATATTAAAAGCAGTTTGGCATTCTACTTTTACTATGGACTGCCTTTTGTTTGTTTTTAGAGTGTGGGGAAAGGGGATGTACTTTTTAAAATTTAATTTTTAGACAGACTTTCAGATTTTAAATGCATGAGAACTTTATTTACATTATTTCAACTCCTTCCTTTCTCCCTCCAAGAAATTTCTAGGTTATTTCCCACTCACTTGTTCCAAGTCCCATGTTCGATGCATGTAAATACTTGTCCTCATAGCCACACTTAAGTTTAGTCTTCACCCCTCATTAAAGAAGCTTCCTTTTGTTCTCAAATTCATAAACAGAAACACACACATACACACACACATACACACACAATCTCTCCTCTCTTTCTCTCTATATATACATATACGTGTGTGTGTGTGTGTGTGTGTGTGTGTGTGTGTGTGTGTGTGTGTGTGTGTATTCAACTCCATTGTGCTGTTGCTCATATGTGCATATATTTAGAGCTTGACCACTTGGAATTGGAGCTTATCCCTGGAAAATACTGATGGACCTTCTCTCAACAACCATTAATTATCTACAGTTCTTTATCGAGATTTGAGGCCTTGTGAGACTTCCTGCCATTTATGATAATACATCAACTTGCAATACCATTGTACTGTTTTTGTTTGGGGGACTACCTTAGTCACTTTTACATTTCCCTGACAAAACACCATGATTGAGGCAACTTACAAAATAAAACATTTAATTTGGGGCTAATGGTTCCTGAGGATTAGAATCCATGACTATCACAGCAAGGAATATGACATCAGGCAGGCAGGCAGGCAGGCAGGCAGGTGTGCAGGCAGGCAGGCAGGCAGGCAGGTGTGCAGGCAGGTTTCAAAAGCACAAGCCAAGCCACTCCAAGTTAACCATCTTACTGTTTCTCTCTTTGCATCATGGTTGTAGATCAGATATAAGCTCTCAGCTACTGTTGTTAAGTCACCCAACTACTCCAACTTTTTGCTACCCCTCAGACCATAACCCCACTTAAACAGTCTGCCCAGTATGACTTGTCCAAACTACCCTCAGTTCTTTCACATCACATGTATTATATTCTACTTTCTAATTATTTTCCGTGAATCACAAGGTCATATGTTCCTATGTACCTCATTTATTTTGTGAGCCATTCTCCTACCTAGTTTTTCACCATTATTATGCTACTACCTGCTTGAACCTTTCTGCTCCCAGTATTCTCCCTCTATACTTTCATTTTACATATATTCTATCATTCCCTTTCCTTAAATGCATTCTCTCAAATGACCCATTTCTAGTTTCCTGTCTTCCACATATATTCCCGGTTAAACACAAAGGACAGAAGATTGAAGGCTAGGAACCACATATGAGACAGAATATGCAGTCTTTTGGAGCATTGGTGACTTCATTCAGCATAATTTTATCAAGGTTCATCTATATTGGCAAGTTTTATCAAAGTTCACTTTCTTCTTTAGCTGAGTAATATTTCACTTTACATTTGTAATCCATTTTCATTACCCATTGATTTGATGACCATCTAGGTTGGTTCCATTTCTCAGGTATTGTGAATATAGAAATAATGAACATGGAAGCCAAGTTTTCTACAGTAAGAAATAAAGTGCTTTGCATTTATGCTCAGAAACTGTATCATATGGTACTTCTAGTTCTAGTTTCCCAAACTTGTCATTTTATTGATTTTGTGACATTTTTGATAAATTTTTATGGCATTGTTTATTTGTTCCCTGTGACTTCCTGGGTGTTTAACCCTCTCTTTTGACAGTATTCAAGTATTTTCAATAAATCTGGTTTAGTCGTCATAAATTCCTTTTATCTGTTTGTACAGTGCAAAGCTTTTATTTTTCCTTCAGTTAAGTAGTTTTCCTGGGTATGGTCTCATTAGTGATCTTTCATAACTTGGAATACATTTTTCTAAGACACTCTTACTTTAAAGGTTTCTGATACATAATTAGGTTTTACTCTGGTGTCTTTAAAAATGACACAACTTACTCTCTTGAAGTTTTCACTACCATTGTATTATTCTGTTTTTAACATTTAACTATATTATATTAGAAGGTTAGATCTTTTCTTGCTGTCCCAAAGCTCTTGCATGTTCTATTAATATATTTTAAAATTATTATTGACCTTTGCCTAGTGATCCAAGCCTTCTGCATTGTCTTCCTTTGTGACTCTCTGTTTTCCCCATAATCCATGATGTTGTTGATGTTTTTCACTAGAGTTTTTAATTTGCTTGCTGAATTTTTCATATCCCACCACATTATAGTTTGATTTTTCTTCGGAAATTCAAATTCTTAATCAATTCTACTTTCATATCTTAGATTAATTCCCATATTCCATGCAGTTCTTTTTGTTCTCTTGGAATGTGTTTATGTTTTCATTGAGTTGTTTGAACATGACTATGATGATTAATTTTAATTATTTGCCTGGAATTTCTTCCAGGTCATTCTCATCAAAGGCCACTATTTGGAGATTTGTATTTGGATAAAACAATCTCGCCCTAAAAATAATGAAGAAAATGATTTCCAAGAAAACATATCAAAAATAAATATTCATTCTTTTCAATATCCCTATGAATATAGACAAATATATCCTTCATAAAATAGTAGAGAACTCAACCCAAATAAAGCTACAAGGAGACACAACATGGAGCATTAAATTGTTTGCATGAATATAAGAATGGCTGATCGTAATAAAGGTAAATAACAATATATAATATTATTGAAAGGGAAGATAAGGACATGCGATTACCCCCAATTGAATCATACTAATTTTTTTATTGATTGGATACTCTTCTTTGATTAACAAAATTAATTCAAAAAGGCATTTTCCTAACATAGTGGAGTCCATTGATTAAATACTATGTTACTAATACAGTCAATGGTAAAAGAAAATTTGAAAGTTCCCTACCAGGAATTAGTTGATGCCCACTGTCATCATTACTAATAAATTTTTTTAGTGGAAATTCTCGCTAGGACAATTAGTCAGAAATAAATAACAAATGAGCAAAACTTCATAGAATTTAGAAAAAATGATATTTTATATGTTTGAAGCCAAAATGATCTCATAATCAAAATACTAAGAAGTCCATTAAAATACTACAGATAATGAATAGGATATAACTTTTTTTTAAAAAAAATTATTTATTTATTTATTTACTTATTCACTTTATATCCAGATGGCAATCCCCAGTTCCCTCCTCTTTACACAGTTTCTCCCCTTAGCCCTCCTCCTCTTCATCTCTGAGAAGAGGGAGTTCTCTTCTGGGGAACCAACTACCCTCGAACCTCAAGTCACTGCAGGACTAGGTACTTCCTTTCTCATTGTGCCCAGACAAGACAACCCAGTTAGGGGAGCAGGATCCACAGGATTTAACTTTTTAACAGTAAGAGATAAACATAGAGAGATTATGTTTCTATACATAAGCAACAAACAGTAAAAACACACATCAAGGTATTATATAAATATATATTATATAGAAGAAGAATAACAAGCTTGGGATGCAGCTGGCCCCATTGAACTACCTGAGCAGCAGTTTTGGTTCATACTTGCTTTATAGGCACAGAAAACCCCTTAGGCTTTTTTCTTTTACATGTTGAAAGTTTAACTGACTGGGATCTTACTGGATAAGCCATTCTTTAATAGTGTTAAATTCCTTAACAATTATAATTTCTCCTCCAGCATATCACTTTGCTGTAACATTAAGTGTCCCAGTGCTCTCTTATTCTCCCCAAAACTGTACATTTTGTATTTCTTTATGTTCTGCTTTCTCTTTTTCATTCTATATCTGCATTAGTTTTATCAATGATTACCATGCCACAGATTCAACATCATGTTGTCTTGAAAATTTCTCTAACAAAAGAAAAATATTAGTCCACTGCTTTTACATTTAAGATCAGGAAAGCTCTTAGGACTAGAAAAGAAGGTAGCCAGTTTCTTTTCCAAAATATCACAGGGATAGCATCTAACCCATGCTGTTACTTACATCTCTCTGAAACCTCTTGAGCCAAGTTTCTCCTGTTCTTTAGGCACTACTCTCTTCTAGGCTCACCCTAGGTAAGCCCATTTAACTTTGCTTACAGTGTCAGGGCCAAATTCCGGTCTTTGATATTCCTCCAAGAAAACAGCATAGGTTCTCCACAACATTCCAATCTTAGTACCAATTATTACATTAGTTAATTTTCTGTTTCTGTGGTAAAACACCATGACCAAAGACAATTTAAAGAAGGGAGAAATAATTTGTATTTGTGATTCCAGATGCATGAGAGCCCAATATGGTGTAGAAGAGACATGGCAGTGAGCAGCAGGCCTGGGAGCAGAATCAAGAAGCTGAGCAGTCACATCTTCAACTGCAAGCAGAAAGCAGAGAGTGAACAGGAAGTGGAGTGAGGCTTTTCAGCCCCCTGTGATGTACTTTTTCCAGCAAGGCTGCACCTTCTCACAACTTCTCCAAATAGCACCACCAACTAGGGACCAAGGATTCAAATATTCCTGAGTCTAGAGGAGTTATTTTTTATTTAAGGCACCATATCTAGGAATGATTTTAACTAATGATGTGAGAGATTTGTATGCTGAAAAATTATAAAACGTTTTTAATTTTTTCTTTAATTTTTTTACTTGATTTATGTATATGGGTATTTTCCCTACATATACATCTGTGTACAACTTGCATGACTAGAACTCATGGGGGACAAAAGATAAACTGGAGTTACAGGTGAGTGTGAGCCACTATATGGGCTCTGAGTACCAAACTCAGATCCTCTAAGATCACCCAGTGCTCTCAATTGCTAAGGAATCCCTTCAGTCCCTAAACTAATTTTAAAGAAATATATATAGAACACAAACATATTCCATACCTGTTCTGGGATAATATTAGGTTGGACGATTTAAAATTGTTAACATGATATAGTGATCTGTCAATTGAATTTAATTTCTCTCAAAATCTCAGTCACCTTTGTTCGGAAGTATAAAAGCCACTTCTTAAGTTTAGGTATGCTTTCAAATACCTTAATATTCATAACAAGCAATGAAAATGTATGGGAACATAATCTGTTCCAATTTTAAAAGTTGGTACAAATGCTAAATGAATGTCAATGAAGCAGTCAAGAGAAAGCAGTAGGACAAACAATATTCAGGTCAACAAATGATGATAGAATGACTCAGTCCATAGGTAAAAATAATATTTGACTTTTACTTCATATTATAAATAATAGTGCTGTCAAACTGGATCAAAAACTAGAATATGATAAATAAAGAAGAAATAAATAAAAGGCTAAGCACATATCTTTAATTCCAGCACTTAAGAGGCAGAGAGGGGCATATAGCTCTAAGTCTGAAGCCAGCCTGTCCTTCCGAGTGAGCTTCAGGAAAGCCAAGGCTACTCAGAGAAACCCTGTCTTGAAACACCAAAGGAAAAAAATGCTATAAAATGTAAAGGACTCTTGTTCCATATTTGTAGATGACAACTGATTACTAATAGAAAATTTATTGGCCTCACCAGCATTGTTTACAATAGAACTCAGAAGATAATTGAAACTAATCACCATGTCTCTGATAAAAATGATATACTAGGATCAGCAAAATTAGTCAACCTCCAGACTATCACGCTACCTGGACAATATTGTCCAGTTTCCCTGGACAATAAAATGGCCACATATATACATCATTATAAAATCTTCTAACATTACTTAAAGTTTTCATGCCCTTGGGTAAAGGACTCTAAGACTCCCAATACAAACCAAGGTAGCAGAGATATCTAGAGACACTAGGATCATATGTCTCATCTAGATATACACTTATATCTACTTAGAAGTTGCAAATTTTATTCAAGGTGAACAGAACACTTGTTTTACTTCTCATAATATACAATTCTGTGCCCTAAGGAAGTACTAATGGAACTTTTAGCTTTCCTTTAGGACCAATGCAGGTGAACTCCAAAAATTTACTATTTACATTGTAGAGTGCTCAGTGGACCTTTCTGTTAGATATCATTATTGTCACAGGCACAAATAAGTATAAATTTATGCTCTGTGCTGGCTAGCTTTATGTCAGCTAGAGTTAACCTCTAACACCAGCTAGAGTTATCTGAAAGGAGGGAACCTCAACTAAGAAAATGCATCCATAAGCTCTAAGGCATTTTATTTTCAAACAGTGAATGATGGGGGAATTCCCAGACCACTCTGGGTGGTGACATTCCTAATCTGGTGGTCCTGGTTCTATAAAAATGAAGGCTTGGTGGGACATGAGGAGCAAGGCAATAAGTTGCACTCCCCTGTGGACTCTGCATCAGTTTGTGCCTCCACATTCCTGCCATATTCGAGTTCCTGTGCTGACTTCCTTCAGTGATAAACTACACTATGGAAGTGTAAGCCAAATATGCATGCCCTTCCCTCACAAACTTTCATTTTTGATCATAGTGCTTCATCACAGCTGTAGTAACTATATCTAAAACATGCTCCCTGGGAACGTGATCTTTCTACACCAATACCTCCCAGGTCTCTTAAATTGCCTTCGTAGGCCATGAAAAGAAGGTGTGCAAAATTCATAATTTTGCTAAATATTGCATCACAAGAGCCTCTCCCTCCTCTCTATTTCATACTTCTTAAAGTTTTAATTATCATCAAAGTCAAACCAAGTTATCAAGCATAAGGAAAGACTTAAAATTAAGGCCCAAGAAATAGCTATATTTGGCATATTTTTATAGAAAATATAATCCTTTGGAAGTATATGTCACATGGGTCTAGATTTTGTCACTTACAAATAAAAGCACCCAGAATATGTACAAATATATGTTATTCTCTTTAACCACTGCCAGTAACAGAAACTGCTAAAATGTAACAAACAAAATAGGATGTTATTGTCACTTCTTTAAAGTGAAAAATTCAAGATTCAAAAAGGGTTAAGTTTTTTTCAAATATGTAAGACTGTCAACATATGTCCATATGGTAGATTGGATGAGAAATGTCCCCCATAGGCTCACGTATGTGAACACTTGGTCCCAGGTTGATGGCACTGTTTGAAGATGTAATGGAATCTTTAGGAAGTGGTACCTTGCTGAAGGAAAGCCATTACTCAGAGGAGATGAGAATTAATAACCTCCCTCCACTTCTAGTTGCTCTATAAAGGAGATGAAGTAGGTCAGAAGAACATGCAAAATGTATAGTTCAGAGAGAAAAACCAGGAAGGCTGATGTTATAGCCCAAACATGTGCTAAAAGAGAGTATAATCATTAAAAAGATTAGCACAATTACAGAGAGCCCTCCTGCTCTGCAACAATGAGGACAGGAAAATCCCACCAAACTAAGCTTCCAATTTGTGAAAAGTGAGAGCCCCTAGGTGGATTTTTTTTGCTCATAGAAAGCAACTGCTTCAATATATAAGAGCAGCTACGAATGTAGGTAATGCTAGCCCCAGAACTGGGCGCATTATTTATGTTTTCACTGGCTGCTGCAAGACTCTGAGGCAGGAGCCAAGGGAGTCCCTACATAGAGACTCTGAGGGGCAAAGGCCATAAGTCCCACTGTGAAGGCGAAACCAGGGTTGTAGTAAAGATTCCAAGATGTCGAAGTTTCCAGATCCATGAGATAGCTGCCAAGGGTATCTGCATAGAGGAAGCAGAACTATTTTGAAAAAGAAATGCTTATTGTAGACAGAGAAGCTGGAGGGAGGGACTCATCTAAGACCTTTGAAATTAAAATTGCAGACATATGACATGTAGAATTTGGTGATTGCCCTGCTTGGTTTCAGTCTTGCTTTGACAAGTATTTCCTAGCTACTCACTCATTCTTTCTTTTTGGAATGATATTGGGGGCCATTCAGGAGACCCAGCTTTAGAATTTAAGGAATGCTGCCCACTTGTTAGAACAAACACGAGGGGTATGCCTCAGAGAGGCAGAGCCCTTAAGGACAACATGTCCTGAGGACTTCATGCTGTTGTGAAGTTTCCTCTGCTTGTTGCTTTCACATCCCTCTGAATCTAAGAATTGTATGAAAACTCTAAGGGGGTTTCCATCCCGTCACATTGGCACTCACAATATTAGTGCTTGCAATTTTTTCAGGTATTGCTGCTGGAGCAGATTATGATTCAATCACCACCCTTAGAAAGAGCTTAGAGATGTAGACTGTTAGCAATGACCTTTGAAAGAATTTGGAAAAATGAATTGTTAGTGAAGTTAGGTTAAGATGTTTTTGCTAGTGGCATTGATGTAGAAAAGCTTAGTGAGCAATTTGAAGTTCAGAAAGGCACTCTTAATAGTTATTCTAGGGATTTAAGGTTAGGGAACAAGAACAATGGCAGCGGGACCAGCACTTTTGCAAAGTGGGGCTGTTGGTCAAGGTGTTCTTGTATCCAGTTTTGGCCTCAGCTTCCTGATATAGTTTAATAAAAATTGCGGATGAGTAGATGTGCATTCTGGGATTTAAAGCAGAAATGACTGTTTTTTTATATGAGTCTAGATTTGTGACGCTTTTAAGAGTTTTATAAGATTACATTTAAAGATAAATAATACAAATAGTTGATCCTTTTTTTGAAACCACAAATTTCTGGCTGTTAGTAAGATAAACTGGCTGAGAAAATTACCTTGCTTGCTCACAGTTTGTTAATCTATAGCAAGTTGCTTAGTTACAAATGTATGTGGGTTCTTGGGAATGTTTTTTTTTTAACCTGTACTATGTAATAATTTTTATATAAAGATATTAGGGAAACATATGGCTTTTCTTAATAATCATTCACTAAAAGAAAAAAATGAATGTAGTCACAATGTAATTTCTATACTGCTTGAAAGATTTTGATGAGATATATAAGCTGTGGGAGAAAAAATAAAGCTGTAGGAGCTTGCTCACAGGAGCTTGTTGAAATTTGTTTCATCCATCCAAGATTTGTGTGTGTGTGTGTGTGTGTGTGTGTGTGTGTGTGTGTGTGTGTGTGTGTGATTCTTTCCTCCCATTTATCTTTCTTTTTTAACCAGCCACTTGCAGCCCCCAAAGAAATTTTTCATCCACCCCACAAGAGAGCCTTCTTTCCCAGCCCCAGGTAATAGCTGATTCTATACCCTGCCTCATTTTACCCTGGATGTCAAAGTTGGACTTTGACAGAATGCTAATATATATTCTGGGCCATTCTACGTTGTAAATATGCATCTCGTCTTGTTGTTACTTCTAATAGTGATCATATATTTTCAATAAGTTAATAAAATCAATTTTTTTTATTTTTAAATTGAGGATCCTAAATGAGTTTAGAATCTGATCAACTGTTAATGATATTTTGAACTATATATAATTGCTTGGATTTCTTTCTGTTTATTTCTGTTCTACTTTTCTTTTTGGACAGGACCTTACTGTGTAGCCCTAGACGGCCTGAAAGTCACTATATAGACCAAAGTGGTCTCAAAATCTCAGATATCCACCTCCCTCTGGCTTTTGAATGTTGGGATTAAGGGAGTAAACCCCCATGCCTGGCTTGATGCTTGGACTTCTAAATAATGCAAATAATTGAGTCTATCTAAAGCTTCTCACTTTCTAAGCATGGGAATGAGCATTTATCTGACTGTACAATGAAGGAGAATGGATTCTCATACATGTAAAAATAAGGCCATTATAAATGTGTTCTTATATTTTTCATACTTGGTTTCAAAAACAATATCACATAAACACACAGAGAGAGAGAGACAGAGAGAGAGAGAGAGAGAGACAGAGACAGAGACAGAGACAGAGACAGAGACAGAGACAGAGACAGAGAGAGAACCATTACAGGGCTTCTTCCATATAGTAACTTCTTGTGAACTGAGACTCTGATTTTGGAAAAGCAACAATTATAAAGTTTACAAAATTATAAAAGGAAAGCATAAAGTAATTTTTTTAAAAATTGAAAACAGTTCCAAAGTGGACTTTGATTTAGCTGCTTATTTTGCAGAAGAACTCATATTTACCAAGTAAACAGTGACATCTGTTGTTAAACAAACATTCACTAGAAGTCTCAAAGGACAAAACATGCCCAGTATGTTTCTTTATTGGCTTGTAGTCCAGGGGTCTGCAAGACTTCATTGAGGAAAAGCTACTTACATTTTTTCCAACTCTCACAATTGCTTACAAGAGGGGAATGGTTCCAACTGGAGATGATTTCTGGTTATAATCCAGTTTCTGCTATAAATTCCTGAGAAAATACACAAAGAAATAGGGCTCAAGGAAGAGGCTTGGAGATGTTCCAAGTAAGGGTGTTAAAATGTATAAATCTTATCAAAGTCTCCTGCAGTAATTCTTGTAGTGCTATGCTTCATCTATCTTTATCATAGTTGATATTCTCTATAGTTTGTAGGAACTGGAAATTTTTATGAAACTCACAAAAGATTTAACCTCCACTTTTCATTTTTGGAGAATTAGGTTGAATATCAGATATAAACATTAAAAAGACAGAGACTTCTGACAGGCATGTAACTCTGCCATCTCCATACAAAGTCTGGGTACTAATGGTAAATACACAACAAACATTCAATACTGAGTGAAACACAGCAAGTATTAAAATCCTTTACATCATAATAAAAATCTAAGAGAGCCCCAGAGGTCTTCCCTGATTAAGAATATCTTCTATAAAATACATTTCTATCAGATGTGATCATAAGTGGGCTATGAGCCAAAAATGAATAAAATACTACTCAAATATAGCATCTAGAGACAATATAAATTCTCTCCTTTTTATACAAAATATTTCATTGTAACATTTTAGCTCACATAAATCATGGTACTTAGTTCATATTTAGCCTATTTCCCTCTCTTTTACCCCCTTTTCCTCCACCTAATATTCTTTCTCTCATCAAATTTTCCTGACTCTGCTTTCATATAATAGGTAAATAGATAAATAGATAGATAGATAGATAAATAGATAGATAGATAGATTATATGAGAGAAAACATGCAATATTTGTATTACTTTTCTTACACATGA
>BDUI01016060.1:39063-54886 GCA_002335545.1 Apodemus speciosus
TCCCCAGCATGTAATAAGGATACATGCTCCACTATGTTCATAGCAGCCTTATTTATAATGGCCAGAAGCTGGAAAGAACCCAGATGTCCCTCAATGGAGGAATGGATACAAAAAATGTGGTATATATACACAATGGAGTACTATATTCAGCCATTAGAAGCAATGAATTCATGAAATTCTTAGACAAATGGATGGAGCTGGAGAGCATCATACTAGGTGAGGTAACCCAGTCTCAAAAGAATACCCATGGTATGTACTCACTGATAAGTGGATATTAGCCTAGAATCTTGGAACACCAAAAACACAATCCACATACCAAATGATGTCTGAGAAAAAGGAAGGAGTGGAACCTGGATCTGGAAAGGYCAATGCATCAGTGTAGGGGAATACCAGAACAGGGAAGTGGGAAGGGGTAGATGGGGGAACAGGGGGAGGGAAAAGGGCATATGGGAACCAGGAAAAGAGAAATGAAATGTAAATAAAGAATATATCCAATAAAGAAAAAAATTCTCTTATTAAGTGTTATCTCTTATTACTTTTTTATGACTCATCATAACAAAATTCAACAGAAAGTATTAAAGGTAAATTCACTTATTTATTATTTTTGCATTAAAAATGTTGGATCCATGTCTTTAGCTACTTCTTGTATAAGACTCAGTATTCATGGCAGGACATTGCCTTAACCTCTGCTCATATAAGGGAGAAAAGAAAAAAAAAATCACATCTCTGCAGTTCTCCTGTGAAATGAAGTAGAAGCCAACAGGAAAACATCTTACCCAACCACATTTAGGGTGAAATGAAGTGTTACCAATTTAAGCTAATTTGAACAAAATTTATTGAAAGTGTCAAAAACACTGTTTATAAAATGTTCACTACATTTCACCTCTGTGTGGCTAATTTCAGTTTGCTTTTATCTCCTCTGCCATTCCTTGTTAATAGTAATAATCACAGTCAAACTTTTTATGGACTTCCTATTATTCACTCCATGCCAATTTTATGCAGGAAAGCATCTATGGCTATGAGATTTTTTTTTTTTTGGTGGCACTAGTAGATAAGTCCATAATGAAAGGATGGTAAGAGATTATAGGTAGACAAATGTCCATGCTGGACCCAGTGGAGAACCTGACAGCCATATTGTACACCACGGTGTTTCTAGAATGTTGGGCCAAACATTCAAGTGGTGAAGTGACRACAGATGTTTCTAGAGAATCGTCTTTACTCCAATATGTGAATGAATCYCTAGGTTTTTACAGTCCCATGTACTCAGAGAACTCGCCATTCAGAGTACTTGTGCATGCGTAGCGCCATATGCTTCTCCAGCATTACCAAGGGTTATTATTTTTATTTTACAGCCGAGCTGAGCGCATTTTGGCTAAAGTTGGTTCTTGGGGATCACGGCAAGTAACCAGTTGAGCCAGGCACAATGTCTTTGCACTGAACTGCTGAGACTATGGGTGAGTCCTCATGCTGTTCTGCACATTTACTTAAGGTTGTTTTGACCCTCAGATTTTATCGGTAAAAAGAGGAATGCAGCAATGTCTACTAGAAAGGGCTCAGTTATTAAATACATTTATGTGCCTGAAGAGTGTAAGACAAGGTATCTAACACAATGGTATGTTCAACATTGAGTTAGTTTAATATTATTGCAGTCATTACTATACCATCTCCATAAGAAAAATAGTGTATTTCTACATTGCATCATAAATATTATGAATAATCTGTTGGGGATAGGAATCTAGGGCAAAACAGTATTTGGTACAAAAGAAAGCAATATTTTTAAAGGAAAAGTTATTTAAAAAAATTCTAACTGCTAAGAAGATTCCATTTGCTCATTGGCTTTCCTACTCAAGTGACATTGCAAGGGTCTTTCCCACTTTTATCTCACCAGACTTAAAAACTGAATATGAATAATATATGACAAAAGAAAAAACTGACTGTTGTCTTTCATTAAACGTTTTTATTTTGTTATGAGCAATATTATTCCAGGCAAGGTGGCCCAGCTTTGGGGAGAATGAGGTAGTAATGTTAAGAGTTTAAAGCAACCTGTGGGTAGTGACCCCTTTGGGGTTGAACGACACTTTCACAAGAGCTATATATCTAATATTCTACATATTGGGTATTTCCATTATGATTGGTACAGGTACATTCATACTTATGTCTAGGATTGGCCTTGAGCTACATGAGACACTGTCACACACACACACACACACACACACACACACACACACACACACACACACAAATGACTTTTAAAAACTTAACAGATTTCTAGTTTCTTATTTCTCTGTCCATTGCTTGAATATATGAAAATTTCTTTTAGGATGAATTTATTGGCAGTATTAATATAGCATATATTTTAACATGCTGATATTTAATACATGCTATAATGGTTATATTTTCTAATTTTTAATTTCTTGACTAATTGTTTTAATTGATAAACAAATCAGGATAAAGGATAAATGGCTACCATAAAAAAAATGTACAGGAACATTGAAAACTCTCACTTTTTTTTTATCAGCCCTTTACATAGCTTCTTCCAGGAACCAATGGCAAGTATTTAGCATGTCAAACCTATATTTACAGAGTGTGTTTTTGTAAGACAAGACTCCATGGCCCGTCTCAGTCCTTTAGTGTAGCTTTTCTTTGAAAACAAAGCTTCACCATTTTCCAGATATGGTGCCCATAAATTTTGCTAAGATTATTTTGGGAGAGGGTGTGGGACTTTAGTGTTTTCTTTAACAAGTAATGAATTGTTTCCATTTGGTAACATGGTTGCTAGAGACTCAAAATCAAGTCGATATTTGCTCAGGAATTTACATTGTATCCAGATGCTCACAGCCGAAGCCTTTACACTATCTACTAGGCTTGCTGTAATTCTTCCAGTCATTCTACATAGGTAAAGATGTACTGGAAAGAACAAATTCTGTATTGTAAATAATGGAGGGAAGAAGCAGGGAATGATACAGTTATGAGAATAATGCTACAGTGTGATTGTTAAAATTGTATCAAAGTCATTCATTCATTCATTATTGTCTTCCTTTGTGGAACAAAACTATTTGATGTGTTTGATATTTTTAAAGCATTATTGGAATCATCCGTTAGTGTATTATCAATATTCTCACATTATCTTATATTAATAATTGAGACTTTCATTTCATATTATATGAATTCATGCTGTTAGTMATTTTAATTACCAGAAACAATAATAGTTAGCCATTTTAATTTCTCTAAATTACATTAAAAATAAAAAGAATYCCTTAATTTTAYAGTTACTAATTGCTATATTCTTTTGTTTAAGAAAGAATTTAGTTTCATTCTGGTTTGTGATTATCACTCATATTTTATACTTCTTAGCTGATTTTGATACACTTTAATCATTTTGTTAATTTCTGAGCATTGAGGAATTTTGGCAGAGTAAAGAAGAAGAAAGTTCATTATAATACTTCATTTAATGTGCATTCCTAATGCCACCACAGGACCAGAGTCATTTAAAGAGAAAATAATTTGTTACCTTTAGCTATGGCAAAGGAAACTGTTTTTATATTGTGAACAGGCCCCATTTCTAGGTAGCTATTCTGGGTTTTTGAATATTTTACAGCCTCCTCGGGAAGTTATTCTAAGCTTAAGAAATGGAACATTTTTTATTTTTTTTTAAAAAGTACTTTCTAAACTAGAATATACAGAGAAGTGTCACAGAGTTCAAGAATTTTTGTTGAACTCCTATTATGAGAGAAAACCATTATCAACAATTTCAAGTCATGCGTCTGGCGTCCTGTAAACAGCATGTACGAATTAAAGAGCGTAAACTCGTTATTTAGGCGTCCTTTGTACCCAGTTTATAACCAGTGCCTGTGTTCTGCCTTTCCTGAGACCATATGGACGGGTACTGCCCCCCGCTCCGCCCCCCTTCTCAATGAGTAACGTCATCACCTCTGTTCTCCGTTAGGGTTTGAAATCGATTGGGAACTTCAGCCTCTACATTGGCTGTTGTACAATTTCTCCATTCTCCCTGGTGACAAGGAGGCGTCAATGCTGTGACACACAAGGACGCACCAGCTGACATTTCCAAGCACTCCCCCTGCCCCCTTATTTAAATTATGCAAGTCTGGCTGCTTGCTGGTTATCTGTTTCATCCTGAAACCAGAATATTCACAGCCAAGCCAGGTTGTCAAGGCTCAAACTGGTTCCTTCCAGTGCTTTTCAGTTTGATCACGCTGAACATGTGTCCACTCGCTTGGTCACAAGGTCCGGCCCACTTGCATTCTACCTTGTCTCCACACAACTTATTCTAGCTGGTCTCTATTGTACAGAAAATAAAATTGTTGAATAGCTTAGTCTCCTATATCCATTTTAAAAAATTCTAAAAAACATCTGCTACAGGGCACTTTCTTGAACCCATGCTGATATACCACTCTTCAACTCCAAACTGTAATTGTTCTTTCAAGCTTATTAAGGGGTCTAATTCTCCGTTATCTGCCAACTGTGATTCCTGGTGGCTTGCAGGATTAGCCCTACCTTCAATTTCCCATGCAGCAGACAGAACCCGACTAAATTCTTTCCAAAAATATTCTAAAATGATAACGTTTAGTTGGTTACCATTTCATAAGACATGTGCATAAGCCCCATACATGCATGGGACCAAATAGTACCTATCACAAATAGCAAGTTAAGAATCGTCACTACTTTTGCATAAAGATGAGAGGGTTGAGACTTGAAGAAATAGATAATCATCAGCTGAAACCCAGAAAGTCTGGAATCGGAGACCCAGCCCATTGATCCCATCACTCAGTGGTCTGCACTCTGTGTTTATCCATTTTTTCCCAGGCTCTTGTTATTCTTTCCATCTGGGAAACATTTTGTTATCTGATCCTCGTGACCCAGTCTTGTCTACTTCTTAGATCTGAACTAATAATCCCAGACCGCCACTGTTTTCTTTTTTTCTTTTTTCTATTTTTCTTTTTCTTTCTTTCTTTCTTTCTTTCTTTCTTTCTTTCTTTCTTTCTTTCTTTCTTTCTTTCTTTCTTTCTTTCTCTCTTTCTTTTTTGTTTTTTGAGACAGAGTTTCTCTGTGTAGCCTTGGTTGTTCTGGAGCTCACTCTGTAGACCAGGATGGTCTTGAACTCAGAAATCCACCTGCCTCTGCCTCCCAAGTGCTGGGATTAAAGGCGTGCGCCACCACCGCCCAGCACACCACCACTGTTTTCAATAGCCACAGATGACTTTTTGTATTTTAAAATGAGGAATGACACCATTTCTGTGTAAGGGTGTTTGGACATGGTATTCTTCCTTCTTTTCTAAACACTTGTCCCTGAATATTTAAGACTGTTAATATTTTATTATTATCATCCATTTAGAAATACTACTTCACAGAAAGATTTTTTGATATATCTTGTCAGACTCCAAGCTGCTGTATTCTCTCTTCACTTAGTGAAATGGATCAGCTGATCACTATCAGAATTTATCTAATGATTTTTTTCCTAAAAGCTATATGAGTTGGGATCTAACTAGCCTATTGTAAGCATTCTATCTACCCTTTGGTCAAATGTGAGATATAATACAAAATTATTATTTGTGTAACAAGGAGGCCCTTTCCTATGATTAGCCCACCAAGAACACAAGGGCAAAATTAAAGTCACCACTTGGAAGACATGCCATGGTTTCTCTTTCTTYATTATTCTCTCTCAGTCATATTGTTTATAATCACTTTTCCCTCTAATGGCTTCTACATTTTATAATTCTTAGGAATCAATGTCATTTAATGTGTGTGTATGTTTGCGTGTGTATGTGTGTGTAATTGATGCCATTTAGTGTGTGCATTAAATAACCTTTGTGAGTATATTACTTATTAATAGATCAGATTTCAAGCTTTCAAAAGATCTATATTGAAGGCAGGAATAAATTGACCAAACGACATTTAATGCCTTTTAATCTATTTTGTGTTTATGGTGTCAAGTAACATATAGCACATTTGCCATTTTAGCTAATTTCAAAGGGACAATAATGGAACATCAAACAAGCTAACAGTATTTAGCAAACATCTCAACCATTGCCTTAGGAATATTTTTGTCTTCCTCTGACAGTCTCTCACCTCTAACCCCCTTATCACTTCTCTCAGTGCCTGGTGGTTCCCACTCCAGCTCTACACATTTGATTACTGTAGTTCCCTTGCATAGGTGTAATTTTATAGCATAGTCCTTGTACTCTCAATATATTTTTACCTTGAATGATGTTTCCCAGGGTCACCTCTTTTATGTAGAATTTCTTCTATTGGAAGACTGAAATGTGCTCAATCCATTATATGGCTACTTCCTATTCTGTTTACCTATCAATCTTCCAATTAACACCATCAATTACTTCCAGTTTTTGGCTTTTGTGAATAATGCTGCCATGAACATAAGTCTTACCTGTTAAGTTTTGGCTTATTTTTATGGACCCTAAAATCAAAACAAATTCTAGTTTTAATAATGGAATACAAACACTAGTGAAGAACCTCATTCCTTTACATCAGACTTTTAGCTTTTGCTTTTTAATAACCCKGTTTGTTTTGTTCAAGAGTAGGTCTCACCATATAGCTTAGGTTGGCCTTGAATTCAACTTGGGATCATCTCAATTTGGCCTATGAAGTGCCAGGATTATAGGCCTGAGCCAAAATGCTCTCTAGTGTTTCAAGATTCATAAATTTTCCATTGCAGTGGTGTAAAAATTTCACATTTATTTTCCTTTAAAAATGTATTGATTTTTCTGAGGCTGGGGCCCACTGCAGGGTCTCATACATTCCAGCCCTGTGTTGTCTACCTGAGCTACACTCTGAGTTTGGCATCTTTATGCTCAATAGCAAAAGCGATTTGCATTTTGTCTTCATGGAACAACTAGAATGAAAACTGCAGGATATGAATATGAAGTTTAATTTATCTGACAAGAAAAATTATAGGTATTATAGAGAAGTTATATTTGTATAGTTCTGAGGTTAGGTAAGCATGAAAGCCATAAAATTATAATCTAAATAAATATGTATTTCATAAAGTAGGTCAACTCTAACTATTTTAAGAGTTCTATAATCTGAACCAATTATTACTTTCTGATTACATGATTCATTCATGAGCATTCATTCCCTTAAAGGGAAAGTGAAAAATAAAGTACACATTTGGAAAATCTCCCCCGACCCCATTACTAGTCAAGTGTTTTGGTTTATATCTGTTTTTTTTCCCAGTGCATGGTTTTATAAATAATGTTATATAGTTATATAATAGTTATATAAATAATGTCTGCCAGCCTGTAGTATCTTGTAAGTCCTTCCTTCTCTTTTGTTTTGCACAATGTGTTGGGAACATGTTCTTGCCCCTATAACTTTCTAAGAAGACTGGTTTTCAAAGAAAACATTTTAATATCTGGTTTGTCTTGGGGTTTCAGATGAAGCTTTGAGATCCAGAGTGAGTGAAGCCACAGCTACCCACACAACTTGCGAGCTGTGGGGTGTTGAGCAATCCATTTTCTCTCTCTCTGTGCACTCTTCCCTTTGCTTAAGACCTGGGTAAGTGGCTGGTGTAAGCACTCAACAATTTAATATTCACTGACTACTAATTAAGGCAATACTTGGGACCAAAAGCACTTCATTTTACTTTTTATACTATTTGTGAAATTCGTTAATTTGTTTTAGAGGTTAGGTTGTACATATCAGAGTATTTAGTACCCTAAAGATGGAAARCCATATAAAAAATTTTCATAAATCTTAGGCAATGTATGGACTACTGCGATCTTAAAAATCAGCAGCCATGAGTGTTATCTGGATGTTGAATGGAAATGCTCTTTTTGAGATTCTGATATGAAGGATCTGGACAAAGAGACTGGACTGACACTCCAAGGTTCTTAGTTCTGGGATGTGAATTCTGTATGAAAGCTCCTGCCATGACACTACAATGACACACTAATGTTTTATTTCCAAGTGTCCCAGTGTTTGTCAATAACACAGATGTAGGTTACAGAAAAAGACATCTATTAGCATTCTTCTTCCCATTAAGGTTGACAACCTACATGTGGGTTAAAAATCCCATCTCCTGCTTACAAAGGGTTGTATTAACTATCTAGGAAGTTGCAATTCTGCCAGTGTTTCTAAATTTTTAATAATTCTTTGCTGTTCTACCTCTAGAATACATTTCCATAAAACAGATGCCTTCCAACTATATGGTTCTAAATTATTTATCTTTTATTTTGCTCTAAAGAATAACATTAACCAGGCATATGTTTATGCCAAATTGTATTGTTTGAAAAATTCCCAGCTGCAATGAATAAATTATGGTTAGACAAAGGAACATTAGTGTGAGAAAGCTTTTCTTTTATTAGAGAAATGGATTTTTTTGAATTAACATATTTCTCAATTGGTAAGAGGGATTAAATGGCATCATCAAGGAATTAAACATGGTCTCAGAAAGCTGGGGTCATAGCTCAGTGGTAGAGGCCCAGCATGCACAAGGCCCCAGGCAATCTCTGAGTATTATAGACATRAGAGAAAAATATCAGAATCAGTTACATAACGAAAGGTGAGCCAACCAGTGCGATGCACCACCTGGGTATGTTGCCTTATCTGATAAAGTTTATATGTTTATCACTGCCAAGTAGAAGTAATGCTACTAAGGATGCTTCTAAGAATGAATCTTTTTCTGTTGTTTCCCATTTCTCAAGTTTGTGGTCCATGTAGAAAATTGCCACTGACTGCCATTTTTGAAATGGATTTCTTTGACTGACTTTGAGTGGCTTCAATAAAGCCTGGAAGATAAAAAAAAAAACCATACATACATTGGGTCAGTTGAAGTTGCCCTTTAGCAAGTATACTTATGGCTAAGTAAGCAGACATATTTTGTGTATGCACAGGTTATAGGTAAGATATAGGAAGGCATCATGTGTGCCATCATGTTCTGTTTCACAGATCTGTAGAGCTGTTTATTAGCTCATAATATTCAGCTCCTCTTCAGATATCGATATGTGCCTCTTCCAGTGTGTCGCTCTCTCCTTCCTCACCATCTCAGAGGGAAGCACCTTTAATATTGCATCAGGGCTAGGAGTTCAGGGATAAACACCCCGACACACTGATCCCTCCACAGATCTCCAAGGATGGACATCCAAACCCAATGACCACTCTCCGGATTACAAAATGTTTTCCCCTAGTATCCAACTACTCGTGCTATTAAAAAAAAATCATTGATTTATTTTTAGTGAGGCATTTGTATTGGCATACTTAGTACAGATGCATCAAAATGAGTTTTGAAATGTTATCATGTAGAAAAGTATGCTATTATTTTTGATTTTCCCCATAGTTATATAATCTTTACTTCCTTTATTTTCAAGACAAATATAATTTATTTTCTGAAGTTTATTGAAATAACATAACTGAAATGGCTCACAATCTGGAATTACAGTATTTGGAATGGAATTGGAATACCATATTATAACATTGTGGCACAAGCACATTTAGACCTACTGAAGGTGTCCCAATTGCTTGGTATTTTATATTTATTGTATCCTTATTGCTGCTACATTAGAACTGTCTATTCTTATTAATGGAACAGAACTATTACCTTATTAAGTGTTGAGTTCTAGAACCAGTTGATTACTAAGGGAACTAAAGAGTTTCTAGTGATCTTGTTTTATCTAGCTTATTTAGAGATGACAATTCAATGAATGAAGTAGGGGAGTTTTCGTGTCAGAAGTGCTGCATTTTAGACATGGCTATTTCTTCATTCTAGATGTATGACTCTAGGGATCCTGTTAAGATTTTCACACACAGAGATTTCCTTTTAAAACTGGATGTTACAAACATCTTATTTGCATAAATGCTAGGAGTGAAAATGGAAAAAATAGGAAACAGGAATTTAGCACAGCAAAGGAGCGCAGTCTAGGACAGCCAAGAAGAAGCCAAAGCCAGTGAATTTGAACAAAAACAGAACAGAAAGGAGTTTTGGAAGATAAAACTATCGTTTATTCATCTTGCACAGTACTGGAGTTTGAACCTAGAGCCTCAACATGCTGGGTAATCCTACGGCTTAGCTATATTCCTGAGCCCAAGCTTTCTAAAACCATGGGACATCTCTAGGGTTTTAGATAATTGTGTGTGTCAGGTAAGGGATTGCAGGACACAGCTAAGTCATCCCGGAGGAGGTGAAATAAGATCTCCAATCAGGGTAACTCCAGGATAATGTAACTTTGAATTTCTCCTCTTTCTATCTTAAGATCCTTAAACATTACATGTTTCTATCATTAAATATAAATTTATATCCCTTAGAGGAGAATACAAAGAGGTTCTGGTTTTTTTCGAAGAGGTCAAAGGAATGCTTTCCTTCTTGACTAGATGTAGTATATAATCTGACAAGATCTTAACTTAGTTTATGAGCATGCTAGTTTTCCAGAGGGACTTTGAAATGCTATTCAATATTTCATAGTGATAACGGTTCCTATGGGTAGTCATGATAAAAGTGAGAGATTCTCTCCTATGACTCTCAAACACTTTAAAATCCTCAGAGTCCCGAGAACCAGCACAGCTCAAAGAATGGGTTTCTTAATGGACTCACTCCGCCAGCAGCTCATTCATTCTGATTTGGTGAAAGATAAGTAGGAAGGACACTTTCCTTCATTTTCCTCTCCTGTCCCGCTCCCACATTTTGCCATTAATTGATAAGGGTTATAATTTCCAAAAAGATCCTGATTCCTTCCAGCCTCCTCATCTAGCCTTCTCATGAATACGATAGACATTTATTTATTTATTTTTATTTATTATTATTATTTTTTTATTTTGCTTTCTTTTTTTACAATGATTTTTTATTTTCTATATTCTTTATATTACATTCCAAATGCGTTCCCCTTTCCCAGTTCCCCCTCACCATATGTCCCCTAAGTCCCCTTCCCTCTGCCCATTCCCCAATCACCCCTCTCCCATTTCTCTGTCCTGGTACTCCTCTACAATACTGGATCAAGTCTTTTCAGGACCAGGGCCCTTTCCTCCCTTCTTCTTGGGAATCATATGATTAGCTAATTGTGTCTTGAGTATTCAGAGCTTCCGGGCTAATTAATATTCACGTACCAGTGATTGGATTTCACGTGTATTCTTTTGTGATTGGGATAGCTCACTTAGGATGATATTTTCCAGTTCCAATCATTTGCCTACAAAATTTCCTGAATTCATTGTTTTTAATTGCTGAGTAGTATTTTAATTTGGTACCCAAGGTGATTCATCTTCAGTGCTGCTCTCAATCCTAAGATGGTGCACCTGTGCTCAGTGTCTAACGGCCCAGGCACCATTCCACTCCTGCTAGATCCTGGAGCTTTCTTCCATCATGGTTCATTTCTTTTCTCCAAATGAGTGAAATCTCAGTAGCCTCCCCCTGCAACATTTAGCTTCTAACTCCCAAAAGACTTCCTGTTATTGGCAAACATATCAGCATCTTTAAAGAAGACACTGACTGTGGCTCTTTGGTAGAATATTTCCTGACTTCCCTGGGAAGTCTTGAGGGTCCATTCTCTGAGCTCTAGGTATTAAAGTATGGGATACCCTTACCACAGTTTGTTCAAGTGGCCTTCTCTTACGAAGATGGACACTCCTTGCAAGAAGATTGTCCTTTTCCTGCTGGCCACCTGCTTGTCATCAGGCAGGATCTATTTTTTTCCATGAAGCCTAATACTGCTTAGGTCACTCTGGTGGCCTCAAAATACCAATATGGAAGCATGGTTTTGGAATGATCTGCAATCAGTAGGACTGGAGTTAAAATAAAGGTCTCTTAGACATTTAATTTCATTTATTGCTATGAAGATCTGAACAGGTTTCTACCACCTTAAAGCAACTTTTATTCTAAAGTCTTTTGAAGAACTTTCTTAATGGGACAGTTTTACTATAGTACAAAGAAATTGAGCTCTCAAATGGAGAGACAGAATTTATTCTATTTTCAAGACATATCACCCACTAAGAGCAGGCAGGTGGTATGGTAAATAAACTTGTATTGAAAGACTGGCAGCAGAGAAAATAGAGATTGCTTTCAGACTGCTCATCACTCAACACGGTCATAGCCCACACAAGGCAAACTACAGTGATTACTTTCACCGTCGTGCATTTCCACAGTTGCTATTGGGATAATCACTTGGGGAGCTGTCAATGCCATAGAAATATTTCAATACAGATACATTTTTCTCAGAGGTTTGGGTGCATTAGTGCGCAGATAAACAAACCCGAGCCTCGTGGGGTGGACGACGATAAATCTGTGGTTTCTCTAGAGAGTCTGGGATTCAATGTGACTTGGTGGTTTGCACATTAAAAGAAAGGGGACACTGAAATCCTATGGTTGCTGTCAACCACAGGATGGTGGAAATTGAGGGAGTAACTAGATAGCAGAACTTATTTTGAAATRTGAAGTATGAGGCTCCTCGTTGTGCTGAATGGGTGTCTGGGGCTTCTCAGCTAAGGTGGATCCCCCGTGTATTAGCGGTTTGCTGGACCGAGGAGCCTGCCCTTCTCACCAAGTCCCTGTTTTGGCACCAACTATTTTCTTTTTCCAGTTTCCTCCCTCAGTGGGTATGGATCATATAACTGCTACCAAGATAGATACCCCGTCACAGCAGAAAGATGAACACACTACAAAGAGCTTCTGTAATTCTAAGGAGTACAAAGCGGAATTGGATAGGTCTGTATTACATAATATGATGAATGCTAATAAATATTCTTAAATCGACTTGCTTTAAACTTTTAAGCAAGGTCTATCAACAACGAAATGGACTTAGTGATCTAAATTCCAGTCATTTAGCTTTCATTTTATTTCTTTTCTTGCCATCCCGTGGAATTCTGGCCCAGCTATAAACAAGACGTATTTTAGAAGCCTTCCTGTCTCCCACTTCCTAGGTTGGAATTCCAGTTCACCATAATATCTAATGTCTTTCTCTCTTGCTTTTCCTTCTTTCACTGATTTACTGAAGCAAACCAAGTCCTTGTACTTTTGCAATATCATATTAAATTCACCAATCTATTACTAACATGTCTAAACTGGAAATTGCATTTCTATGGAGAGTTGTATTATTATTATTATTATTATTATTATTATTATTATTATTAATTATTATATCTTTTTTTACAGTCCAGTCGTTTTTGTTTTTGTTTTCTTATCAAGTATTTTCACAGCCACAATTTCTTTACTGTGGTCAAATTCATATGACTCATTCTTTTCTAGTATTCTGCCTGGTAAATCTTAAAAACAAATCCAGATTCTGTTCATTTCTCTCCAACCCCTTATATGCACACACCAGAATAACCCCTTACATGTATACACCATCGCATCCTAAGCCACAAGTATCTTAACTGAGCTGACCTCCCTCTCTCCTTTTCCCTACACTCTCTCGGTGTGTTTAGAATAAGAAATTCTTTTGAAGTGTCAGTTAGATCATGCTGCTGTTTGGCCTAAATTTCTGAGTTCTTACCATGGCTGTGAATCCCCATGCAATCTGTGTCTTTCTCTTCTCCAGCTATTCTGTCAGTATCATTTATTCTTACTGCCTCCCCATTGGGTCATTCCACTTTCAATAGGCCAGAACACCATGAAATGAAGCCTTCATTTTGCTCAGTGTTTAAAAAGACGATCTGGCCGGGTAAGCACAATAATTCCAAGGAATAGGTACAGCTATTATATAGCATTACAGATTAGATTTAAGGCAGGGACAGTAGYGGTCCCTTATTATGCTCTTGCTGACCCATCTCACTCAATGGCCTGTTCCTATGGGGGCAACTCTKAGAGCCAGTTGAGCAAGAAGAGAATTGGGTCACACACCTTATGGGGTTTTTATAAAGGAGAAGAAAGTGTCAATGTGTCAAACCAAATATGAACCTGATGCAATCTGTTCTCAAGCCTCTGTTCACTTCTTTTCAATTGGATCCTTTCGGCTAAGCCAAGATCTAACTCTGACTTCATTCACAGGTTCCCACTGGTTTGCTCCTTTGCTTCCAGCTCAGACATTTCTTTCCCCAAGAAGCTTTTCTTTAACCCTCTTCTCTGCTGTTACTTGTATGTCCAGTACACAACCACTCCTGGACTTCCTCCATTTTCCTCATTGTTTCTTAGCATGGCTAAAATCGCCCAGCCATCTTTGAAACCCAAAAGACAGGTGCATACAAGTTGCCAAATATATGCTCATTAACAGAAGAGATAACCCAGTAACACAATTGTGATTGACAACTTTATCCACATAACGTATGAATTGAAATGGGCATTAAATTATATAGTCAGAAAAAGGAAATTGCATTCAATTAGTTTAGATGGAATTAAAACAAATGTCCTATTCTGTTTAATTACCACAAGCTAACAATTTCCATAAAGGATTTGTGATAGCGTTCCTTCTGTTGTTTTGGTCTCTCTCCCATCATCCAGAGACTGAAGCTCCGTTTGCAATGAAAGGGGGGGCAGAACTAGCAGGAGTTTTACAAAATTGGGAAACAGATGAAGCGCTCTGCAAGCCTGGTACCCGCAATTTAATTCAGGGCAAAGACATAATTTAGAAACGTAAAGCTCGCGGAGGGCTGAATGGCATAGGAACCCAGTCGTGAAGGTGAGTGAAGATTTGGTTTTTGTTTCTTGCTTGTTTCAGACCATTGCAGCTCTAGGTTAGACTCCAAGCCTATGCTAGGCCTTTTCAAGCTTGTCAGAATAGGAAGTCAAAAGAATATTGYCATGGTGATAGGGAAGAACRTATGATTAATTTGATGTAGAAAGAAGAGGCTTTATAAGTGATGCCTGGAGWCCTACCAAGAACACCCTGCCACATGTGAATCTTTCGGCCTGGGCTTGCAGAACACAGTGTTCCCAGCCTTRGGAGAACACTCCTATCAGCAGTCACTGAGAGCTGGTCAGGCAAGCACATGRAGACACACTGCACCAATGCTACTTGACAACACTAGCGGTATATTTTCTGCTTTAGTGGCTGTCTTGTGCTAAGCCAGGCTGGGGCAACAGAACTGTTTCCTCCTAAAGAATGAGGCTCTCAAGACCATCTCTACAAGACAGAGATGGCATCTCGTCGAGTGACCGTTTCACAAGTCTTTGTACCCAGGMAAGATGTAATCAGTACAACATTCAGAAAGTCAGACAGGAAACGGCTGTGCACCRGGAAGTGTTCTATGCAAATACCGTTTGTTCAATATTCATGCTTATCTGATGAAAACAGCTATTTTTCATCACAGCATTCTGGAATCTGCTAAGTCATTGCTCATTACCCTCTGTTCTACACTGTATTTTATTTCCAGTACTTGATACGGAATAGCTCAGTAGGAGAGCAAAACTGAAGTGGATTAAAAGTGACCACACACACAAACTTGGTAGATGATGGTAAATGAAAATGGGGAAAAGACTACTCCTAGGTGTGGTTGAAAGAATGTTTTTATTGTAGTTATGAAGGAGAGCATAGCCAGACGCATCTGGAAGAGTCCAGACTCACCACAACCAGCAGACTGAATGGGGGCATTTTACTTTCTTAATACCCTTATGATGATTATGCTTTAGCTAGGAAACAGCAACAATATCTGGAAGAGAGATTTGAGTGTGTGCTCCTCTTCAACATTGATTTCAGGTACAGACCAAACATTATTTCTGTGTTATATTAGTGTGCTAGCAACAAYGCATTCTACCTTTGCTCCACCATTTAGCATCTTAAATCACTACCCTCTTATGTTCAAAAAATGTGAATCTTTCAGATGTAGAATTGCTCTCTAAAAAATCCAGTCTGATAAATGGTGGCATCTGGATTGTCCAACGCTTGTTCTCAAAGCAGACCACCAGACACTATTTCTACACCTGTATCATATC
>BDUI01016061.1:11177-23320 GCA_002335545.1 Apodemus speciosus
TAAATTTGAGAAGTGGGGGAAATCTTGCACTGAATATGTTGCCTTCATTATGGAGATAGATTAAACCTCATCTGTCTTTTACATTGAATTCTAAACTGTCTTTGAATGCATACTACAGCCAATATGCTTTGGAGACCATCCGTTCACAAAAGGATTCTCTTCTCACTGTTCTGCCAAGCCCTGGCTTGCTTKCTTTCTTTTTTCTTTTTCCAGTGACAACTTTCTCAATTATGACTAGTGAGAAGACATTCCTTCTCCTCCTCCTCTTCCTCCTTCTCCTCTCCCTTCCMGTCCTCTTGCTCCTCCTCCTCCTCTCCTTTCTCCTCTTCCTCCCCCTCCTCCTCCTCCCCATTCCCCCTCCTCCTCTTCCTGAGTTCAAGCATGGACAATCTGTGCAAGGACTTGCTTATAGAGAATAATAGACAATTATCGCTTTAGAAAAAGATGGGTGGCTTTTGAAAGAGTTGATTAATACCAAATGATGTTGCTTGAAACAATTGTGGGAAGGGCGTTGGCAACCATGAAGGCGTAGACTGTAGATGCTTGCTGTGTCTTATTTTCCTTGGCGACTGTCATAAGCAATAAAACTTGTCTTTTGTGCGACTTCTTGGCATTGTCATAGGTGAGAACTAGAAAGTCTGTGTCCTATTCCTGCCTCTGTCCCTGATTTATCACTAAGCACAACACCCACCACAGCACGCCTCTTTTCTTTCCATTTCCTAAGGCAGTAGACATGCCCTTACTTGRATTGTCTATCATGTATTTTCTTTTCTTTCTTTCTTTTTATTGGTTATTTCATTTATTTATATTTCAAATCTTGTCCTCCTTCCCCATTTCCCCTCCAAAACCCCCTTTCCCAGRCCCCCATGCTTCTATGAGGGTGCTTTCCCGTGAACCCACTCCTGCCTCACTTGCCTAGCATTCCCGTATGTGGAACATTGACCAAGGGTCTCCTCTCCCATTGATGCCAGACAAGGCAATCCTCTGCTACATATGCAGCTGGAGCCATGGGTCCCTCCATGAGTACTCTTTGGTTGGTGGTTTAGTCCCTGGGAGCTCTGAGGGGGTGTCTCTGGTTTGTTGATATTGTTGTTCTTCCTGTAGAGACCATATCCAGTGGATAGGTGTGGCCTTCGGTTGACGGATAGGGCCACCCATCCATTTCAAAAATTTTAACCTAGAATTGCTCCTATCTAAAGGAAATGCAGGGACAAAGAGTGGAGTAGAGACTAAAGGAAAGGGCATCCAGAGACTGCTCCACCTGGGGATCCATCCCATCTGCAGATACCAAACCCAGACACTATTGCTGATGCCAAGAAGCACCTTGCTGACGGGAGCCTAATATGGCTGTCCACAGATGCGAATGCTTAAGGTCAACCATTGGACTGAGTATGGGGACCCCAATGGAAGAGTTAGGGGAAGTACTGAAGGAGCTGAAGGGAATTGCAACCCCATAGGAAGAACAGCAATGTTATGTATTTTTTCATTGTGACCTCAGCTACTTTGCCTACATGGGACTCTAAATTGTGACATAAAACTTCATATTAGTCTGAGTCTAGCACTGACCAGGGAGGTCTCGGTCTCTGGATGTGAATGAATAAGTAYGGAATGAATAAGTACTGAATGATTTCAGAGGCTAAGCTGGACTAAGATAAACATCTGTGGTCAGTTCCAATAGAYGGAAGTTTGTCTCTCTGAAATTGGGTGAGCCTGTCATCATAGCCCAGTCAGTGCTATTGTTTGCTCCATCTGGTCAACTGAGGCCCAAGCATCTCTTTCTTCTTGGGAAGAGAGGAGAAAATACTAAAAGAACAAGCAGTTTGGAATAGCTCATCCATTCATGGAACTTATAAATACATATGTGAAGCTGCCTACGCAGATTCTGGTTGAACGAGACTGTTTGCTGTGGAATGCTGTCACTCGAGAAATGTGGCTGCATCTGCTCCTTCCCATTTTAGGATGCTGTCCTTAGAATAGTTCACCCCAACCCAGTTCTCTGTTACAAAGGGAGGATTCTGAGTATGGGTGGGAAGGGAAGTGTGAATGTGGTGGCGTATAGACAGATTGTACAATCAACACCCAGAATGGGGTCTCCCTGTACTTTTCCATTGTTATTTTTGCAAGTGGCCATCACAAAAGAAGGGCATCATATACATGGGATGGGGAGAGCTTAGTGTCTGAAGTGACTGTACAAGGCTAGCACTTCAGTTAGGTAGCAAGCTTGTCCTACAGGCTTCACTGCCCATATCATAGCAGAGTAGTGAGATTCTTGTGAATACTACCACAGATGTTGAGTTAGACACTGCTATTAAAGATGATGTAACAATGAAATATAACAGAAGCTTAAGTAACACATACACATATGCTTTAGGRCAAGCACATACTCACATATTTATGTCCTATCCTCATGCATGAGTATGTGTCTGTAATGTAACCTACTGAATCATACTGTCAATTTTATATGATATTTCATTTCAGTATAAAAAACACATTAAAAATGAGATGGATTTTTCAATGGGCATGGCTATTCAAGGATTTTGTTTCAAGGCTAATTACTCTTTGTATGAATCTTTTGGGTTAAATATTTTTATTTCATCTTTATTTACTATATGGTGGGATACGTTCTTGTGGAGGCACAATGACTGTAGGAGCTGGTTCCCATTTTCTACCAAGTGAGTCCCAGGAATAGAATTCAGATCACTATCCTTCATGGCAAGAGTCTTTGTTGCCCACGGAGGCTTCTCCTCAGCCCATCAAAAGGCATGTTCTGAAGGAACAGTCCTTCAAGTTAGAGTGTCTGTCAGCTGTAAGGGTGGAGTGTAGCTCAGGCAACGCCCATGAAGGGACGTGTCATTACCATGGATCTTTGTTTCTGGCAACCTGGACTACAGTTTAGACCATGACCTTGAGTCGTTGATAGACTGTATTTCAAATACTTTAGTTGTCTCCATTGGTTTTATTTTGTCTATGAATGACATAGACAAAAGAATTCTTATTCCTTCCTAGTTTGTTCACTCAAGTACTTTTGGGTGGCTTTTTGGGTTCCCGGTTGGCTCTCATGTTTCCGCTGACCTTTCTTAGAGCTCAAGGATTCAAATTCATGTGTTTTCACATGGCGAAATCAATAAGTATTACTAGTGAAATGAGGTGTACAGTCACTATGGTATCCATTTAAACTCCCATTAGTTACAATTTTACTCGTTAAGCATCATTAAATAAGCATTCTCAGTCCTGAGTAGCTCACGCCTCAAAGTCATCCAAATGCTGGCTCATGAATCCTAATAAATGCCCGTGAATGGTTTTGAGCATATGACATCATGTTTCTCAGTCAGTAAGAGAGCAGCTGATTGAAGTTAGGCATATGTTTCTACTGGCAACTAGAAGAAGACAATGTGCCAAATGTGGCTTTTAGAAAGTCCTGTTCTCAATAATTTTTTTTTCAAGATGGTGGTTGATATATAAAGTCTTGTAATTGTCCTTAGCCTCTATTGTTGAAAGATGTTACATATGTTGGTAAGTTATATTCTGGAGCTGGTCTCTATACATGGAGAGGGGTGGTCAACGTGGGGGATACTGAGAGGGTCAGAGCAAAATTTCTATCTGTACACTAGACATGACATTGATAGTTTAAGGTAGAGAATTCTGAAATAATTCTGAAATGAGAAAGTCAATAGGAGTTGAAATTAGGTCTAGGTAATCAAGGTATCAAAGGGAGGCCAATGTTTTATACTGACCCAGGCAAATCACCTTTAAGGTCTGTGGTCAAGGTAAGAGGTGTTTGCAAGTCTATTGGCCTCAGATGCTATGCAGAAGTCCTATATGTATATGTTTTGTGCTCTATGTAGATCAGTTTCATTCACAGTACTAGTACTAAAAACTACTGTAAACTAGTAAACATAAGTAATCTTTTTGGTTTCTTATCTAATCCCTTAGAAACCAATTGATTAAACTAACTTTTTTACCCTACAATAATTTCTGATTTTGCATTATGTACTCTTATACATGGCCCTTCCTACTATACATTTAGACAACTACCTGTCTTTTTTGATTYCCAAAATGGGCTCAATATCTTTTTTTTTTATAAAATCCTAATTATCTTCAGCTGCCAGCTAGTCACAGCCTGGAGTCATCTGAAGGAGTAATTGAGAGATTTCTAGATCTGACTGGCTTGTGCATATCTTTAAGAGATTGTCTTGAGTGATGATTGATATGGAGTGCCCAGCCCAGGGTGGGGCAGTACAATCCCCAGGCATGTGGCTCTGGGCTGTAGAAGAAACCTAGCTGAACAGTAAGATGGTGAGGAGTAAGTAGCTTTGTCTCTTAGTTTCTGCTTGAGTTCCTGTCCCAACTTCCCTCCATGATGGAGTATGATCTGAAAGTATAATCTGTTTAAATTCTACCCCCTTCCCTATCCCCTGTGAAGCTGGCTTTGGTCTTGTTTTTGCCACAGTAACAGGACAAGGTGTGAAGGCACAGGACAAATTAGAGATTCATTATAAAGGTCAGACCTGTAGGAACTATTTACATAATGTAATATAAAAAACGTCTTACGCTTATTAACTGAATGTTTTAGATAAAAGGGACAGTTTTAGCTTTTATTATGCAAATAAATTTCTCTCCAGCCTTTATTTCCTATTGTATTCAGAAACTATCTTACTTATTGTGTGGCCAGGTGATATATTTAATTCTTTTAATGTGATATTGTAAGTCAGTAATTTCTGTCTTTTCATAATTTCTTTTGTACCCTTTCTTATGAAGTAATCTTTCTGAATTATGACACATTTTAAAAATTTGTTTTACTAAAAGCATAAAATAAAGAAATAACTGCATCTATAGCAGACATCAGTCTATGTAAGGCAATTAACCAAAAAATAAATATAACCAATTGTTCAGCTATCTTAGAAATCCCTCCATAAACCACAATATTGCTTCACATAAATTTAATAGAAACCAATCAATGTGTTCTCATTATTACTTAATGTCCATGTATTGTAATAGTATATACAAGACTTTATACAAAATGTAGTTGTGTCTTGAAGCCAATAAAATAGGGATCATTTAGCATGTAATTTCTGGGAGGATTATTACCCATGAATACATCATAAGCACAGCGATCTTGTCCTGCAATAAAGATACATTTATATCTTTTTAGTTTTAAACTTTTTAAAGCTATTTCTAGACATTGGTGACCAAAATTTTTGTTGGTATTACATGGTTTAACCTAATTTCCATTACTGGGCAGATTTCAAGTTGCATTAATTTAAAAAATTACTTAAGTCATTCAGTTTTTCAGAAAACCCTTCCCAGTGACAAATGATTAGGTTTTGAATTAATATGACATGCAAAAGCTTCTTATTAAGTTCATAAGCCTGCCTTCAAAAACACCTCTACAGGGCTCTATTTTAAAGGTAGYGGTGAATGTGGACGGGAAAATGTCAACAGTTCAAAAAGCACATAACTATTTCCATCTTCTTCCTTTGGAGAAGTTGGGAAAATGTTGTGGGGAGTCATATTGTGTTGTCGTCCTAGGTGACAGAGTTGTGGAAGCTCACCGGAAAATTATTCCCCATGCTGACAATACTTAAATTGATGCAAACCCATCAATTTAAGTAGCTCCTTATGTTTCTAAAAATCAAGTAGTCTTGAGAGTTGATTTTTTTCTTACTTTTTCTCATCAGAGACTCAAGTGAGGCCAGGAAAATTTTATTCTTTCCAATTAAAGCAGAGAAAGACGTGTCACTGAGTTCTTCAGAGCAACTCTCCTTACCCTGGCTGAGAGGAGACTTTGTAAGAGGCCTCTCCAATGGACTTTCTAGAAATTCAGAAGTGTCCGGTTAAACAGCCAAATGGAGGGGAAAAAATATGCACCATGACACCGAGAATGAGAGGACAGGAGAGATGCGCTTCTGTGAGGACTTCTCTGTTGATCTCCATGGTGTCCTAAAGTTAGAGACAACACGGTCTCCAGATGCCTTGTTCCTGTCCCTACCTCCCCCTTTCCCCCCATCAAATCAGTCAGGGACCTATTATGTACCATAGTACTCTTCATTGCCAGCCAATTTGAAATGACATTCAGGGATCCCAGACTATATTTTTCAACATAGTTGGAATTTGTATTTATCACTTTACTGCTTTATAGCTTGAGCCCTCCCTCATACAAAAAGTTTGAAGTTTCCATTTTAATAAAAATAAAATATAACCTCAAAATGCAAGCCAGTCCACCAGTTGGTCAAACATAGTAGACAAAGAAGGGAAACAAGACTATTTTGTACCTAGTTAAAGGGAAGCCACRGTGACACCGAATTGGCACTTTTCTAGCTGAGTATTAAGGTATTTTTGACAGCCTTCAATGTCTGTTTTATACTTCTGATGAGTTCCTTAATGATCTATGTGGACTGTTACTTGTATATGTCTACTTAYATAAAATGCAACTTTATCATGTAAACAACTCGTGGTTTTTTTTAAGTTAGAAGAAAAGCAATAATAGTGCTTTACCTTAGTGCTGCATTTTAGTCTGTGGTTTTAACTTTCCTGGTCTTATTCATTAGCATTATTTGGCTTTGTTGTTTCAANGCCAGCCAATTTGAAATGACATTCAGGGATCCCAGACTATATTTTTCAACATAGTTGGAATTTGTATTTATCACTTTACTGCTTTATAGCTTGAGCCCTCCCTCATACAAAAAGTTTGAAGTTTCCATTTTAATAAAAATAAAATATAACCTCAAAATGCAAGCCAGTCCACCAGTTGGTCAAACATAGTAGACAAAGAAGGGAAACAAGACTATTTTGTACCTAGTTAAAGGGAAGCCACAGTGACACCGAATTGGCACTTTTCTAGCTGAGTATTAAGGTATTTTTGACAGCCTTCAATGTCTGTTTTATACTTCTGATGAGTTCCTTAATGATCTATGTGGACTGTTACTTGTATATGTCTACTTACATAAAATGCAACTTTATCATGTAAACAACTCGTGGTTTTTTTTAAGTTAGAAGAAAAGCAATAATAGTGCTTTACCTTAGTGCTGCATTTTAGTCTGTGGTTTTAACTTTCCTGGTCTTATTCATTAGCATTATTTGGCTTTGTTGTTTCAAMGACAGGAAAGTGGTAAAAGAAACACTTGTGCCTTTGACTTTTCTTGAACATCCATGGCAACACCAGCAAACTGAATTCAAGTAAGTTAATCCATGAATGCCATCCTGAGAGTCCACAGCAGCCCCCTTCACTGCAATGCTCTCCCAGGGAAGGCACACCCCTCCACATTTGCTCTTGAATTGACTCTTCACACTGGTTCTTATCATTCCTTGGTTCCTCTCTGTCACTAGTGGTTTTTTCCCCCTTTAAGCTCTGTCCTTTAACCCAATGAACTTGCCCCACTTCTCCCATTCCAAAGCAGACTAGTGTGTAAGCTCTTCAGGAGGAAGGTTGGGTATGGGAAAGAATTCTTTCCTTGTGTGTTGGTTAGCTGGAGAACATGTATGTTATTTATCCATACTCCTAAGGTGAGCCTCTGTTGTGTGCTTTTCATTTGCTTTGCAACCCAACCCCAGGGACCCCTCAGTCACTAAATGGCAAAGTGCAAAGCTCCAACTGATACTTGGTAAGAAGAAGATGAAGGTGCTTCGACAATAATYCCCTGAGCCGTCCTCAAAACTTCAGCTCTCCACTGTTTTCTGTAGCTCACCATGCTTAGTTGGACCTTGCCTCTAAAATGTTTTCCATCCATTGCCCCTGGSAATACCTCTACCCATTTCTAGTTTCTGTTCTGCCCCTCCCTGTTCTATGATCTCAGTATTCCATCAGTTACCTTGTATGATGGACCCACACATGACTTCTTTTGGAGGAGCTATAGTAAGAAAGCCTGCATACTTCTGGTCTTCTCTAACTTCAATGAAGCCATAGTCTTCAACAGGCTTCTTTGTCATAATGTTAACATTGACCTGAGAGCAACAATCTTATCCACTAGGAAAGTCAATACAGTTGGTTTTCTATCTAGATATGTTCTTCCTCACATGTTCACCCCGACTTACTCGACTTTCTTTGGTATTCTCAGCAAGGCCTTGCTTTGTAGAGTCCTGTTTTCAATCTTACTCCTCTGAGACTTGTTTTCTTACCAGCATGGTCTCTGAAACACGGCCCTGCTTATCCATTGATTTACTTTAATTTGCAAGAGAAGCCCCTCCCCTCCAGCTTCCTAGTCTCACAGTTTCAGTCCTGTGAGCACAGGACATCTCACCTGTTGGAAGTTCTAGGCCATCTATCCTACATGTAGTTCCATGTAAATCAAACGCTACTTCCAGACTCTGGCCTAGTCTTTGGGTAATGCTCTTTTCTCATCATCTTTACCTCAGTGTAAGGCCCCAGCACCCCAGTGCTACTTGAAAAGGCTGTTCAAACAGTTCCTACTCCACATATGCCAGTTTGGCTCAGCGTCAACCCTGTGCCGCCTCAGTGCTTGGTGGAAGCCCCTGTGGGCATCACTGGATTTTGAATGGAAAATCCACTGATTTTTTTTCTAATGGTATTTAAAATTGGAACAGCAATCTTCTATTCTATATTCCCATTTTCTTTTGTATATCTTCTAGCCTAATTAACTGCTGAAGGTATGTGTATTCTTGCTGAAAAAGGCGTATTTGACTTTTCCAAGGGTAGCTATCCCCAAGTGAAAGTTGAGAGTCTCCAAGAAAATAGGTCATACATAAATCACTGTGGATATTCTTTCCCAAGCATTCTTTTTTTTTTTTTTGACTTATTCTTTGTTAGTGGCATTCTTCCCCTCCCTGGTAATAGGAACACTGTACTGATTGGGCAATTGTTAGCTCACTTATGGCACTGTAAAGATATATGGGATAAATTAGCCTGTTTTTAAAAAAGACTGAAAATCTTTCTCCAGGAGGAAAAAAAAACCTACTCAATGACTGAGAAATTCTAATCCCCAGCTGCAGTAGTCTGGCCAGAATGAACTGTCAGTGACTGAATGAAGTGTCTGTCCAACTGGCCGCAGTCTGAAATGCCAGCGTGGAACTGAAAGAATGGGTTTGTTATATAGTACACATTTCTGTGCTATAAATGCAAGAGGGTACAAGTGCAGGGGTTAAAAATAAACCATCCGAAGTTCACAGTTAACAGGGATGTCCTGGGGAAAAGGCCCTGAAAGACAACTGGAGAGACGGAGGAAAATAAGAGAACTCATAATTTTAGGATGGTTAATAATGAAGAATTCTGAACAGAGAAATGCCTTGGGGATTCTCTGGAGCATATTAAGTTTGTTTAAATATATAGCAAGACTGTATGCTCTTAAAAGTTTGGGAGTTGTCATTAGCAACAGTGCAAATGGATGCCATTAAAAGTTTGTTTTCCTTATTTGAATTGACTAAGTGGAATGTTATTTATAAGTCAGAGGAAGAAGATATCATGATTTATTTTCTTTTAATGCATTTGTTCCAGTGGGCTGGGAAATGGGGCTCAGAACACCAAATGCCAAGCTTAGGATGTGTAAAGTAATAGGCACATCATTAGTCTTTACTTCTTCGTTTTGAAATTMGAGCCCTGTGATGAGGATTATATACAATTTTTCTGCACTTTGTTTTCCCAAGGCTGTGMTATCTGAGTAYGAACAGGCACTTTCACATACACGTTCTTTCCAAGATAGGCAGAAAATGAATTTGCATATAGGAATGGAGAAGGAGGGTATTAGTTTTAAGAAATTATCCTGAAAAAGCTGGAAAATTACTTTAGAACATACTAGTCAAATTCCTCATAGAATTGCCAAGCTGGCAATCCGGTTTCCCTACGCATGCCAGTATGTCCTTTGCAAGCATAGTAATGCAGTCTTCCTGTACCAAAGGATGCCAGCAACCTTTCCCAGGCTGCACCCCCCAAGCCTCATCCTCACCCTTCATAATTTCACAAGGCTGTTTTTGTGATCTGATTTTCCAATGCATGGTCTGCACTGATCCTTTCTTAGTGCTTTGCCACTGAGTAACTATACTTCCTTGCACAGAAGGAAAGTTTGTTTGAAGGGCAGGAGAGGAAAGTGGATGTGTGAGAAAAGCACAGTCCRGAGAGGACTTTCAATAGCGGTAGCGGAAGTTGCCAGAATCCTAGGTCACCCTTGGCCCTTGCATATAATTAGTATGTTAACAGTCTCCTGAACTGTTTTCTGTACACGCCCCCTCTCCACTGGCTCTGCTCTTTGCAACTTCAACTGAATCCGTTTTTTCCCACTCTCTCCTCATGCACATTTTCCTTTTCTCTTACAAGCAATAATTTTTGATAATTGGCTCAAGAATGAGGGAAAATGTTAACTGCATCGATTCTGTCTCCTCTGGGTCCTACATCCTGCTGTACAAATGAATACATTAGCATACACAATCATTTTATCTTATTTCAGATGGTTTATGGGTAGAAGCAGATGATTTAKCACATGCTTTTCTTATTTTGTATTGTCTGTTCACATCCAAATAGTGTACATCTGTTAACACTAAGTGGCGAGGACTGGATACCAGTTTTATCATTCTTCATTTCTCTGTAGGGAGACCACTATGATCTTGCCTGCAGAGTATGACTTTCTGGAAGTTAGATATTGACATACTTTCACCTMMTTTCAGAATCCTTTCCTTTTATAAACCCATTCTCATACCTAAAATCCTAATACTACTATGAATGGAAAAACCACAGCTCTCTCCTCAAAGTGGATACGAAGACTCCTTGTTCCAGAGCCAGTTTTGAGTAGYCATGGCYTGCGAACACAGATTTTGGTTAGTCCAAATTTCACAGACTACTGTAGAAACAGTTTCAAAATGTTTTTTATAGTAATGTAACAAAAGTCAAGACAACATTTTAAATCTATATTAGTTAGCGACATCAGAGAGGTGGATTACAGCAATGTAGAGATGTCAGCTCAGATGCCACTTGAAGACAGTTCTAGATTTTGGGTTGGTGGAAGCTAGTGGCTACATACTTCATACACGCCCAGAGGTTTTGGGCTTTGTTTTTTAAATAACTAATTTATKTATTTACTGTATTTTTTCTGTGTGTATGCAAATGCATGACGTGCATGCCTGTACCAATGGAGACCAAAAGAGGCAGTTGGATGCCCTGCAACTAGAACAGTGGTTCTCAACCCTGTTGGTTGTAACCTCTTTGGGGGTTGAATGACCCTTTCACAGGGGTTGCATATCAGATATCATGCATATCAGATATTTACATTGTGACTCATAACAGTAACAAAATTATAATTGTGAACTAGCAATAAAAATAATAAAAACAACATAAGGAAGTATATTAAAAGGTCACAACTTAGGAAGGTTGAACCAACTAGAGTTACAGATGGTTATAAATTGCCGTATGGATGCTGGGMACTGAACCTGGGTCCTTTCCAAGAGCAGCAAGTGCGCTTAACCACCAAGCCATCTCTCCAGACTTCCCAAAAGGCTTCTAGTCTGCTAAGTCCAAGATATCACACAGAGGCGAGCAAGAATGGCTGTTTCTAAAGATAAAGATGGCCCAAGATCACATGATCACTCTCTTGTCTGCACTGCTCTATCTTTTCCACAGCAGTCTGTACCATCAGCAGTTAGCCTTTGTAGACACACCCTCTTTGCAGAAATTCTCATTCACAGAACCCATCAAAGTTTCCCCATGCTTTCCTTGAACATACTGTTTCAGCATCCTTCCTCTGGCTGCCTGAGCTCCCAAGTCCCACGGGTTCCTACAGCTTTCTCCTAACCACATCCCAGAACGGCCCCTATTTCATTTTTATTCATTTCCGAAAGAAACTGAATTGAAAAAAAAAWTGTGCTATTTAGACTTTCTAGAATACAGGTTTTTGTCATATTTGTGTATTCTGAAAAGCATATGGTTTTTGAGCCAAAGACACTGAAATGATAACATTTCAGGCTACTTTCTATGGGGAGAAAATAGAGAAGGGAGGGATGGAAACTTGCAGGCACGAATCTCCTGAAACTTGGTACTTTATCATTTTCATTTCATTTTTGTGTACGCCTGAAGCTTGGGAAGTGATATAGTTTCTTCATAATCTGCAGAACTACCTGTTTTTCTATAAGCAAAACTATTTCTTTTAGTCCAGAACTAAGGCTCCAAGTTTATGACTACAATATTATGCTACTATTTTTTTTTT
>BDUI01016061.1:30355-45585 GCA_002335545.1 Apodemus speciosus
CACAGAGACTTGAAGTGCCAGGGTAGTGGGGGACAACCATGTGCCCTCCCACCTACTTAAAGGGGAAGGAGAGAGGAGATAGGGGAAGGCTTGTGGGAGGGGGTAACCAGGAGAGGAACAGTGAGGTGGATGTAAAGTGAATAAGTAAAAAATAAAATTATATTATAATATAAAAGATATTTGCTAGCATACACTTTTAAGTTTGTTTATGAGCATGCATTGTTTATATTTGATTTAAAATCTTGTTTAAAAATGCTAACAAGGCAGAAACTATGTCTTCCTATTATCATAAACTTCTTATAAAATATTTTACTGTCTGCCCAATGAGTCTTTTGGTGCTTATGCTATAGAATACATAGCCTGCTATTAGCTAGTTTTTTTTTTTTTTAACATTCTTGGTATTTCTACAGTTCCTGCCACAAACAAACGCAAGCAAAACCAAAATTCTCTTGTGGATCAAAATGGTTTCCTTTGCTCCTCTTTCCTACAGTTCCTTCTCTCCTTTCTTTCATTGAAGACTATTTTTACAGGTTGTCRTTGAGATATGTTATGGTTGAAATGGAAATAACCCTTTTTAAAGGTTCTAATGAATACTGTCAAATGGCCTTTTAAAGGAAATGTAAAGTCTTTGTCTTAGTGTTTCATTGCTGTGAAGAGACACCATGACCAAGGCAACTCTTAAAAAGGCAAGCATTTAATTGGGGCTGGCTTACAGTTCCAGGGATTCAGTCCATWATCATTATGGTGGGAAGCATGGCATTGTGCAGGCAGACTTGGTGATAGAGGAGCCAAGAGTTCTACATCTTTGTTCAAAGGCAGCCAATAGGCGAGTCTCATCTGCATTGTGTGGAGCCTGAGCATGACACCTCAAAGCCCACTCCTACAAAGACACGCTTCCTCCAAGAAGGCCACACCTCCTCCTAATAGTGCCACTTCCTGTGGGGCAAGCTTATTCAAACCACCACTATATTACATTCTTACTAGCAGCCTATCTGGTCTGAACAGTTTGCAAAAGTAAAGCTGTGACATAGAAATTTTTTTCTTTCCTTCTTTTTCAATTTGCCATGTTCTTTTGAGCATATAATTATATCACCTGCTTTCTTGTCACAGGTGAGTCAAAACAAACATTTTTATTTATATACAATTTGAAAAGTTGGTCTTAGGGGGGTCATTTACTAGTAGCCAGCTTAACCTGACAGTTTGGAGAAAAGTTGGCAGTCTTTCTCCCTTTACAACTTTGTAAAATGACAAATTAAGCCAGGTGGCTTGTGAAATTTTATTTTTATCAGATGAGGTTGTAAAAAGCCTCCTTCCCTTCTCTCTGCCTTTGTCTCTGTCTGTCTGTCTTTCTCTCTSTGTGTTTGTATGTATGTCTATGTCTGATATGTATCTGAAAGCATGCTTTATCATCAGAATCGTGTCTGAGCTATATTTTCTGAGGCTGTGTAATCATGATTTGACAGTTTTCAAATAGGCACAAAGTACCTCAGTTACCTGATACCAACAGAAAAAAGATGATGGAAGAAATAGGACAAAATAGCCAGTCTTTCTACACAAAAAAAATGTTTTACTTTCCCCCAAAATGAATTTTCTGGTATCTAGAAATATTCCACTCGTTTCTTTTCAGTGCAAACATTTCTCTCATCCCCAGGCATCATTCAGGGGTCTTTCATTTGCATTTTCCTCTAAAGTACATGGTCAGCAGCAGACTTGCTTCTCTGTACGCTGTATGTAGGACAGCGGTCTGTGACTAGTTCTACTTTTGGTGCCTTTGGCTAAGTATGCATCTGAATAAACATTTTTGGGAACCTTCTCAGTCACAGCACAAAGCAGGTAGGTGGGTCCATGTAGCATTATCCCTGCCAATCTTTATCTCCATATTAATGGCAACTGAGGCAGGGAGGCCTCAAGAGACTTAAAAGAGACTAGCAATGTCCAGGCAAGGTTGGCCCCAATGACTACAGGTGACAGCAAATTCATCTCCTCCAYTTGCCATGGATAAGATGAGTCTGCAGCCATCCTTGGAGAGAATACTGTAACCCAACAGGACAGGTATACGAGCATGCAATGTGAGAGAAAACAGAAGTTTGTGCAAAACTTAAGAAGATAAGCTTGGCTGTGAGACAGATGCAAATATGAATTTCACAACCAAGCACTGGRCAAATTTTCTAACCTCTTTAATCAATTGAACCATCTATAAAATGAGGATGAAGTAAGTTTATGCATTGTTATAAATGCTCAACATGTAACATGCACRCAACAAATGTCACCTTTTCCTATTAKGCCAATCTATTATTTATTAAAAGGATAATTTGAGATTTTTTGACATCTAAGTAGACATTGACATTATTTTATATAATATTTATGWGTAATTGCCTTAGTAATTCTGGCTTTATACTTAATCTCAGATTTTATTTTCTACTACCCATTTTAGGGTCTTCAGATTTACTTTCTCAACATAAATCTTTGTCCCTAAAATTATCTTTCAATCTSTAGGTCTGTATCATATCAGATGTAGCAAATAAAGTTTTATGAGGCAGTAACCTGGAGGAGCCTTGTCAATCTCTGTTGTCCTGGGGGACCATGGGAAGACAAAGAAGAGACTTTATTTGTTATTAAAGAGAGTATGCTACTATTCTATAGGGTTAAAAATACAACTGAGAACAAGAGCTTCAACATATTTAAGAATTCAATGTTTCACCTATTTTCCAGGACTTACAGCTAGTAAATGGATGAGTGGCAAGTGACCTTCCATCTCTACATGAATGTGACATTTATAGGAGAAAAATAGAATGAAGGTCATGTCCATTTAAAATACAAGTGATTATAAACTTAAGACATGAAAATCTTCCTGTCTCCTGTCTTTTAATACATTAATTATAGGTGTTGAATTTTGAACAGAATCAAGTCAATCAGATCCCATGGTGATTCTTTAAAAAGCTTTAGAGAGTAGCTGTTTGATATTGAAGAATTTAGGGAACAATTTAATTACTATTTAGATTAGCTAAGATATAGAAATATATTTATTATATTATAATCAGACATATTAATGATATGTGTAACATAATAAATAAGTATTAACATATTTATTTCCATATGTGGCATGAGATACTACATGAAAAGCACCTTTTATTTCTCAGGTTCTTCATCTGTTATGGCAACATTGAACAACTAAAGGAAAATCATTTTATAGAGTATTCAGCTGGTTTCTATGGCAAAGGTCATACAGTAATAAACTGAGAATTTGACTTCCATTGGACTAAAAGCTAAGGAAATGAATTGCTATCTCTATTACYGTAAATCTACAGAGGTGCTAGCCACAGAATCTAAAACAAATGACTACTTTCCATGTCCCATGTCAAGTGTGGATTGTTCACAGGTGGCTGCAGCAGACATTTGGTTCTTGTTTCTGTTAATACAGAAAAAGGGTCCCAGGTTTTTCTCAAGCCTACTTGTCCCCATGGGTTTACTATTTGACTCTTTTATAGATTTCTTGAATGCGATCAAATGGCAGTTTGATGAACAACTTAAACAAACCTCTCAGTCTAAATCTTATAAGTCAAGTGCAGGGTTCCCACAGCATGAGRTTTCTTTTTTGTTAATATATCACTCAAAATGGAAAAATAAAATAGCACATGATTTAYATTTTATAGCTGCTTCTGATTGCAGTCATTCTTAAGAATGCCTAGATTTAGAATCACCCAAGACTTATGCTGGGAAGTCAAAATCTCCTTCTGTCTAGGTTGAGAGGTTTTAATTCTTGAATGAGACTAATATTTTGGACTTTAGCAAKTAGCTAAGAAARTATTTTTACTTGGATGATCTGAGCCATGTCTTCCATCAGTTGCATTGATGTCTAGAAGGAAGACAATTGAAAGTTAGTCACATTTCTAGGTCACAGCACAAGCACTGGGTTCCTACCCTGTAAACTTCTTGTGTTAGTTTTGCTGAAGGCATTCTACAGGTGCACAATGGTACCCAGGTGCTTAACAAATCAGCAACTTTATGGCAAATGCCTATCTGAAGTACAGAAAATTTAAGGAAATGAATGCCTTTTCTTTTCAGATACACCTATGCATAAAAATTGCTTTACTTTCCAGATTGTTTCCTGGAACAAAAGGCATTTCCAAAAGTATGGTCAGTAAAAACTTTGAAAATTTCTAATCAGAACTATGTGAGAGGAGGCTCTGGCTATTCTCTTTCCTTCAACTTTAGAGAATAAATTATGTGATATTTAAAATTGAGCCAAGATTACATTTAAAATTTTCCAAGATTATATTTACTTAAAGAAATTAAAAAAAATTCTGTTTTTTCACTTGAATCTTATCACAAGTCATCTTCCATCCTGTTTATCTCCTATTTTTCTATTCTTCCTCTTCCTTCTTACACTCCTTCCTTTAACACTTGGGTTCTCTTTGTATCTGTGGTCTCATCTTCTTTTATCTCTTCCTCCAGTTTATATATACCCATATGGTGTCAAYCAGTTAACCAGCCAGAGATCAGCATTCAGTCTGAAGATAATTCCAGTGTTCACAGGGACACTGCTATAAAATCTCCAGGAAGTCTGGTCTGGCTGATTCTTCCAGTTATCTAATTTTGTAAATGAATGCAGATCTCTCCAATCCCCTTTTTATCTCCTCTAAGTTCAAATCAGGGTCATTCCTTCCGACTGTCTTCTTAGCTGCCAGTCAGCCAAAGATTTGGGCAGTCCTAGACCTGACYTGGTCTCTCTGGGAGGACTGGGTGGTGGGTGGTCTTGTGCTATTTTGATACTGAAATTCATGTCCCCATTCTTTCCAGCGTATAAACAGAACCTCTGCCACCATTCAGCTCAGTTTYCTCTTCAGGTACACATAAAATTATCTCTTTGTGGAAGAAGCAGCTAATCCTAGCAAACCAGGTGCTGTGTGTCGTCTTTTGTCCTGTTACACTGACCTTGCTTGGTATGGGAGTTTTATGCCAACTCAAAGCCTTTCTTTCTTCCTTCCTTTCTTTCTTTCTTTCTTTCTTTCTTTCTTTCTTTCTTTCTTTCTTTCTTTCTTTCTTTCTTTCTTTTCTCATAACTTTAAGTGTTGAAATTCTGTAAAGATGCAAATAAATACTGGATTGACAGCTGAACTGATTTAATTTCGTCATCATTGGCTGCAAAATGCTTCTTTGTTATACAGAAGCCATGCCAAATGGCCTTTTCTATTTAAAAAAAAAAAAGTATTCCCGAGGGAAGCAGATGATTCTAAATATCAAGCAGCAATCAACACACAGACCGTTTGGAAGTCATCCCTCAGGAACTATAACAGCATAAAGCTGAGTCAGCATCACTTTCAAAGGTGAACAGAAGTGACCATCACTCATCTGGCTTCGTTGCTAAAAAGATGGCTAGCAGATGAAGAATTTCATGGGATTATACTACACTTAGAAGATAAAGTAAGAACATACTGAAAATTTAATTACGAAGTTAAGTATATACTCTTAAAAAACTGTTCTAACACCCTTTTTTGAATCATAAATAGAAATATACTGTGTAAATCAATGAAATAGTTATTTATTTTTATTATCAACTATTATGAAAATACATTCTTTCCCATATGCTACCTTTAAAATTTCAGAGCCAGGCACTGGAGAATCTTAAGAATTGCCATTCGGTACTTTAGCTAACTAACATCTAAATGGCTGAATGCATCTAAGCTGTTCACACGGATCATAAAGTGCTTTATGGATGGATGGGATGATGTGCTGTAGAGGAGGCCATGTTTGCTGTTGAATATTTTGCCTATTCATCGTTTTTTATAAGTCTTCAGACACTAAGTCTTAGAGTTAAAAGACATGAGTTACAGAGGGCTATAAAGTTACCCAGCTGTTCTCAGAAATGTTTTATGTGTGGTGGGTATTTATTTCTTTAATCGTGTAGGAAAAGTTGTCATTGTAAGAGGTCAGACAGCTTTTCCTTGTTTTTCTTGTGACAGGATATTGAACTGATGAAGACTTTTGGATGCTTGCATATTAATTTATTGTTTGGTAAGCAATACCAGGGTTTGGTTCCTGAAAAATAATTGTATACATATTTAACATGTCTTGTCCTAACAGTTTTAGCACCACCCTTTCATGGATGAACTATATCATATGTTTCTTCTAAATTCCAGGACACAAAATTTAGCTCAATTCCTTTTCTGCATTGTACACATATAGGAAAATAAAGCAGCAATTATTGTCTTACTTTGTACAACTAGATCCCATTTCTCTATTTAAATGGGTTACCTTCTGTTTTATCTTTTTTAAAAAATTGGTTATTTTATTTATTTACATTTCAAATGTTATCCCCCTTCCTGGTTTTCTCTCTGCAACCCTCCGTACCATCCCTCAACCCCCTGCTTCTATGAGGGTGCTGTCCCACTCACCCACCCACTCCTACCTCAYCACCTTAGCATTCCCCTACACTTGGGCATTGAACCTTCACAGGACCAAGGGACTCTTCTCCCATTGATGCCAGATAAGGCCACCCTTTGCTACCTATGCAGCTGGAGCCATGGGTCCCTCCATGTGTATTCTTTGGTTGGTGATTTAGCGGTGGTTTAGCTTTTTTTTTTTTTTTTAACATTTTCAAATAGTGGGCTACCTTCTCTTTTATCTTCTTAATATTTTCAGTTTCTTAAATCTTTCTGATGTCTTCCTTTAAAAATACACATGCAATCTGACTTTTGGTTTCCTGAAAATATCTTAAGCCTGAAACTCAACAGATGKTACATGTATTACGCATCAGTCAACTTGTGTCTTCCCAATCTAAATTACAGCGAATTAATTCAAACATAGAGTAGCCAGCGTCTATGGCTAACATTTATATTTTAGATCTTTAAACCAAAGGTTATACAGAAAGTTGAATAATTAAATTAAAATTCTTTAGTTCAAGTAAAAATAAATATATACTGGCATTAATAATGTCATTAAACTGCAAGGAACAAAGACRGCATAGAAGTCAAGGGCAATGGGATATAGGTCATGGGAAACAGAACCCCCAGGGAAACACATTTTACTCTTTGAGGAAGACCACTCATACACATGCTTAATGTTAACTCTTAGTTTATGTTTCTCTTGTGACCTGGACAGAGGAGCACTGTATGTGATGATGCTCATGCCTCTGCTTGTTTCCAGGACTTTCTCTCCTCATCAGACAGTCCTCTGAGGTCAAATGTTTTAGAAACAATCAGACACCTACTCTGCTAACCCTTCTAAATCTCCCCCAAAGAGTAGCTAGCCTTTATTTTCTCCTTTTGTGAATAGGGAAACTGGGTGAGAAGGAGCCAAAGGGGGAAGGAGCAACTGAAGTGACTCCATATCAAGGAATGGGTAAGTGTTTGGGTTAATTCTTTCTACTCCAAGAATACTTCAGTCTTGTCTCCTTCCTGGTATTCTTTCAGCACCCCTAGGTCTCAAGTCATGCTGCTTCCTTGAAACATATTTTTAGGATACATTTGTTCTGACAAAAATGATTTGCCAGTTATCTTGTCTGTTGGAAGAATTGTGTAGGAAATCTGTAATAGGACAGTTGGCCAAATGGTTGTTACTGCATTGTTCATCTGACCTCAGAAGGATGCTAGTCAWGTGAGCATCTTTCCAGAAACACCCTAGAGCACACTACACCAAGTACTATTGTCCCCCTCCCACTCCCAYGGTGAGCTAATTTGTGATAGTTTTTTGCTTTAAGAATTTCCTGGCCTGATGGCCAAAKATTCTTGGCATTAAAAGGAGTATTTTGAGTTAATCGGATGTAAATTATTATTTTATTTCCTCAGAAGGAGGGATAAGATGAAAGCCCTACCCAAGCTGTGCAAATACATGGCTTGGTCCTGAGCACAGAGCATTTTTTTCCCTCTGTCATAGCTATCCCTATCTTAAGCCTGGAAGCGTCTTGCTTCCTTATAATCTAATCTTCCAAACTGACTGATTCAATCCAGCTTCTCTCAGCTTCTCACTGAATTGCTCTACTTGACCTCTTKCTAACTTTAGTAATATGTTCTAAACTCTACTTGACCTCATACTAACTAGCAACATGTTCTAATTTTCTGGCTTCTTCCCATTCTCTGGCTTGTCTGTCTTCACCTGTGTCTAGCTTGCTCTCCCTACCCCCTGTCTTTGTAAACCTGCCTTGCTAAAACTGCCATACACCTGCTCCAAAGTAGCCTCTCCTTCCTGTCCTCATGAGAGTTGTTCATATCCTATCTCTCCTTACTCTGTCAAATCTTTCTCTGATTTGCCACTTTGTCTGCTCCTCAATTGAATGCAACTTTGAAACATAGCCNGCATAGAAGTCAAGGGCAATGGGATATAGGTCATGGGAAACAGAACCCCCAGGGAAACACATTTTACTCTTTGAGGAAGACCACTCATACACATGCTTAATGTTAACTCTTAGTTTATGTTTCTCTTGTGACCTGGACAGAGGAGCACTGTATGTGATGATGCTCATGCCTCTGCTTGTTTCCAGGACTTTCTCTCCTCATCAGACAGTCCTCTGAGGTCAAATGTTTTAGAAACAATCAGACACCTACTCTGCTAACCCTTCTAAATCTCCCCCAAAGAGTAGCTAGCCTTTATTTTCTCCTTTTGTGAATAGGGAAACTGGGTGAGAAGGAGCCAAAGGGGGAAGGAGCAACTGAAGTGACTCCATATCAAGGAATGGGTAAGTGTTTGGGTTAATTCTTTCTACTCCAAGAATACTTCAGTCTTGTCTCCTTCCTGGTATTCTTTCAGCACCCCTAGGTCTCAAGTCATGCTGCTTCCTTGAAACATATTTTTAGGATACATTTGTTCTGACAAAAATGATTTGCCAGTTATCTTGTCTGTTGGAAGAATTGTGTAGGAAATCTGTAATAGGACAGTTGGCCAAATGGTTGTTACTGCATTGTTCATCTGACCTCAGAAGGATGCTAGTCAWGTGAGCATCTTTCCAGAAACACCCTAGAGCACACTACACCAAGTACTATTGTCCCCCTCCCACTCCCAYGGTGAGCTAATTTGTGATAGTTTTTTGCTTTAAGAATTTCCTGGCCTGATGGCCAAAKATTCTTGGCATTAAAAGGAGTATTTTGAGTTAATCGGATGTAAATTATTATTTTATTTCCTCAGAAGGAGGGATAAGATGAAAGCCCTACCCAAGCTGTGCAAATACATGGCTTGGTCCTGAGCACAGAGCATTTTTTTCCCTCTGTCATAGCTATCCCTATCTTAAGCCTGGAAGCGTCTTGCTTCCTTATAATCTAATCTTCCAAACTGACTGATTCAATCCAGCTTCTCTCAGCTTCTCACTGAATTGCTCTACTTGACCTCTTKCTAACTTTAGTAATATGTTCTAAACTCTACTTGACCTCATACTAACTAGCAACATGTTCTAATTTTCTGGCTTCTTCCCATTCTCTGGCTTGTCTGTCTTCACCTGTGTCTAGCTTGCTCTCCCTACCCCCTGTCTTTGTAAACCTGCCTTGCTAAAACTGCCATACACCTGCTCCAAAGTAGCCTCTCCTTCCTGTCCTCATGAGAGTTGTTCATATCCTATCTCTCCTTACTCTGTCAAATCTTTCTCTGATTTGCCACTTTGTCTGCTCCTCAATTGAATGCAACTTTGAAACATAGCCRCTTCCTTCTATAGATTAACTTTACCTTTGTGGTTAGGAATTAAAGGTGAGTATTAAGGGCGTGTCTATATTCCACCCAGATCATATAACCTAGAAGGTCCTTGGATATGATCCCTTGCCAGAGCAGGTGTGTTGCTGGATTAAAATTCCTCTAMAATAAGGACAACTTCTGTGACATTCCTTAATGTATTTGTCCCCAAAATAACATGATCCTCTGTTCCAGTGGTAAATAACAATGGGCCATGCAGTGATCCTCTGCCTGGGTCACAAGAGAAGCATAAACTAAGAGTTCACCTTGAGCATGTGTGTGAGTGGTCTTCCTCAAAGAGTTAAAAAATGCATTTCCCTGGGGGTTCTGTTTCCCATGACCTATATCCCTTTGCCCTTGAACTCTACACCGTCATTGTCTTTGTTCATTGCAGTCATGGAACAAGTGAAAGAGAATTCTCTCCTGCTCCATTTGCAAATAGAAAGAGTTCAGAGCAGACAGRAGAGGTTTRAAGCTTGGACCGTATCAGATCTGACCTTTAGGCCTAGTTCTTTTATGTCCTAGTTTATATGGCCTTTTATTTATATCATGAAACCTCCTGGACTGCGCAAGTATCTGTGAACATACATTAAGAGTAAATGGTATTTGATATTCAAATGAAGGCCTTTCCATTCTCAATAATACCAGCATACTAGTAATAGTAATAAATAATAACTAAATAATAATAACAATAGGATCTACACCTCCCTAACACATATGAGATAGAAAGGTACTTTATACATTGGTGATTCAAGTGGGAACCACAGGATGCAGAGTGGGAGCATTACCATGTAGTTTTAATAAGCAGTCTCATCACTGGGCCATGATCCAGGCCTTTCTATGGTGTTAGTAGAACCCAGGGCTGAATGGGTTTCCTATTATCAAGATGGGCAGGAATAGAAAGGTACTTTATACATTGGTGATTCAAGTGGGAACCACAGGATGCAGAGTGGGAGCATTACCATGTAGTTTTAATAAGCAGTCTCATCACTGGGCCATGATCCAGGCCTTTCTATGGTGTTAGTAGAACCCAGGGCTGAATGGGTTTCCTATTATCAAGATGGGCAGGAATAGAAAGGTACTTTATACATTGGTGATTCAAGTGGGAACCACAGGATGCAGAGTGGGAGCATTACCATGTAGTTTTAATAAGCAGTCTCATCACTGGGCCATGATCCAGGCCTTTCTATGGTGTTAGTAGAACCCAGGGCTGAATGGGTTTCCTATTATCAAGATGGGCAGGAATAGAAAGGTACTTTATACATTGGTGATTCAAGTGGGAACCACAGGATGCAGAGTGGGAGCATTACCATGTAGTTTTAATAAGCAGTCTCATCACTGGGCCATGATCCAGGCCTTTCTATGGTGTTAGTAGAACCCAGGGCTGAATGGGTTTCCTATTATCAAGATGGGCAGGAATAGAAAGGTACTTTATACATTGGTGATTCAAGTGGGAACCACAGGATGCAGAGTGGGAGCATTACCATGTAGTTTTAATAAGCAGTCTCATCACTGGGCCATGATCCAGGCCTTTCTATGGTGTTAGTAGAACCCAGGGCTGAATGGGTTTCCTATTATCAAGATGGGCAGGAATAGAAAGGTACTTTATACATTGGTGATTCAAGTGGGAACCACAGGATGCAGAGTGGGAGCATTACCATGTAGTTTTAATAAGCAGTCTCATCACTGGGCCGTGATCCAGGCCTTTCTATGGTGTTAGTAGAACCCAGGGCTGAATGGGTTTCCTATTATCAAGATGGGCAGGAATTAGACAGGTATACCGATAGAAGAAGCTTTTTTTTTTTCATTTAATCTGCACAGGTGTCATTTTCAGATCAAAGGACAGAATGACACACATGAAAAAGCTATCTCAGATGAGAGAAGAGTTTAGAAAATCCATATGAATAAATTCACAGGTTTTCAAATGCTTAAAACACTTGCAGTCTCCCTGTTTACCCACAATGGTGCAGAATTCGCAATCTTACATTTAGCAAATTGGCACTCATGAGATCCAGTTGAGGAAGAACATGAAAACACAGAATAAGGACAGAATCCTTAATAGTCCCAGAAACTCTTTTTAAGACTTCAGGYAAGAGGTGAAAACAAAATCCTTTCTTCATAGAAARATCCAAGGCGAAAGAAATTTTGAAGTTGTTAAAATAACTACTTAAGTAGTTAACGTCAGCATGGTTTCCCCATAATGGAAAAATATACTGAGCAGGTTAGATACCATTTTGTATTGAAAACTAGGGAGTTTGGGATRAGTGAGTAGGAAGTATTCAGCAGGGAAAGAGGCAAAGAGAAAGAGACCTACCAACTTCAGCATCAATTCTGACATGTTGAGGCTGTCCTGGAAGAGGAGGGTGGCAGTCCTAGCTGACAGTTGGTCCTGCAGGTGAGTGACCACATAAAGCATGTTCTTATGTCCCTCTTATGTCCTTCTGATGTGGGTGACATCATTTTCTGTATGAATAGACGGAAGAATACAAATAGTCTTCAATGGATTTAGAGAAAGGAGAAAGAGAATTTAAACCTGATTTGACATCAGCTTGTTAAAATGTTGGTTCAAAGACCATTAATTACACCCATTTAGAAGATTTTAAGTATTGGTTTTCCTAATTACATTAGGCCTTACAGACTTTGAAGGCAGTATTTAGTAGTGAGTTCTTTCCACCCCTCTAGTAACCTAGTAAAACAACAAAGATAATGGGAATCCCCCTCTCCCTTCTGGCCTCCCTCCATCTCTGTAGTGCAATTACTACTTTATTTTCTCAGGTCCACGTGGTATCAAAAATGAAAATGTTAATAGAGAATTGCTATAATCTAAAAGGAATTAGGTGGAATTTACACAACCCAAAGCCTTATGTCTGAATTTAGAGCTCCGTAGTAAATATTTATTATGTGCTAAATGTTACATGAAAGTGGGCTAATTAACACAAGACTTTGTATTTTCCAAAGGTGGAAAGGCATTCTTTCAGATCCACGCAGCTACACTCTGACGTTCCATTTTGTTTAACTGCTCAGGGTCTGCTGGTTTAGGGACTTATGTAATTCTTTAATTGGAATCAAATCCATCTTTCTTTAGTTCCTCTAATGGCTTTCTGTTCACAACTACTAATTTGATACTAGTTTGCAGTGATTTCTGTTATTTCTTTCTTTTCCTCGGTGTGTATAGAGTTCTGATTTTGCTCCCATTAAAGGACAATTTTTATCATTTTAAATGGTGTGGGTTGTTTCCACTTTCTTTTTCTGTTAAAATTGTGGATGTGTTTTATCATAAAACTCATATCAATGGTTGATCACTTCCCCCGTGCTGTAGGAGAGACAGTGCTGAGCCCTGAGCTTATGTTGCCTCCGCTTACCTTCCCACCCACCTTGGCTGTGCTATTGTGATTGTTCTCATTTTATAGGCACAGGAAAGAGCTGTGCTAACCTGCAGAACCAGGATTCATTCCACCGCCACCCCTGCCCATGGGCTAATCTCTAATGTTAAGAAGCTTTGTGTTTCCCGGGGAATCATGATCTTTGATAGGGATACAAGCTAAGGATTGAACCCAGCGTCTTGAATGTGCTAAGCAAGCACCCCAGGACTCAACTGTACATAGCCCMMWGCCCGGCCCATGTTTTGGGGTTTTGCTTCAGATAGTAATTATGTGATTCTAAGCCATGTTTTGTTGACCCTGACGCCCTCTGAAACTCCAGCATCACATCTGCATTCTTTCGGTTGATATTTCCATGGAAATGGAGGTGGCATCTCAATCATAACTGGTAGAAGATAGAACTGYTGCTTCCTTTTGCTCCATAGTGAATTTCTGTCAGTCTTTCTCCTCTCTGTCAATATCTTAGTATTCCTCCTAACTCCTCAAAGCAAACTCATTGGTCTTTTATAATTCCCCYTTCTCTCTCAGATCCATGGCAAATCAGTCAGCAAGTACAAGCTTTCCTTGTACAATATAGTTTAAATATCTCTTTTAATCAGATCCCTATTACCATTTAATATAGGATTTCTTTGTTTTTTCAATTTAAGACAGGAGGCTTCAGATACACCTAACTTCTATTTCTGTTCCTCAAATATGTCAATACAATAATAAGGATAATAGTTATTATTTCTGTCCCTCAAATATGTTAATACAATAATAATAGTGATGTTCTAAAATGTTGATTGCATTATAAATATACCTCCACAGTGGGTTTCTATGACACTTAGGATATGTCAGAATCTCTGGTTCATCATGCTCTGTTCTGGGTTACTCTTACCATCCAGATCTTAGGCCCAGCAGCATTCTTAGTGATATTGTCACTTCTAATTCAGTGACAAGCAAGTCCCCACATCACCTATAGAAGCTATGTCTCTTGATAATTACTTATATGTTTGTTTATTTTTGACCTTTTTGCTACAATATAGATGCCGCGGAACAAGCACGTAGCCCACTGAAAAGGCAGGATGTTTTGTTGTCTTTTCTCATTCAGACAAGGGCATAGCATGTGCTCCTGTAGCACAGACAAGACAGTCAGAGAAAAGCAACACAATCGTTTTTTAATGTATCTCATATGTAGTAATGCAAGCCTGTAATTCCTGTATTGTGGAAGCTGAGGTCAGGTGATTGTGAGTTTTAGGTCAGCCGGGATTACAACAAAACTTTGTCTCATAAAACAAGCAACAAAGAACTCAAACAAACATTGTTTTGTGGCATGCAAGTTCAGAAATAAAGAACTAAAATCTTAAACAAGGCCATCTCCTTTTGTGCTCAGATGTGCTGAAGAAAGGAATGATGTGACCAGACATCCTGTCACATGACAGGAAGAGTCAGAGAAAGGCTTCCCAGTAAGGTCMAAAGTTCAGATTCTCTTTGGTCTTTCTTGTTCCATCCTCTGAGCTGTGGGGCCAGTCCTCTATGAAATTCAGATCTTCAAGAAAGGATCCTATGACTTGCTATGGAGAAGAGTGAGTCTAGGTTTTAGGATTTGCCTTGAAGAAAAAAAAATCTGTTTATTGTGGTTCTCAGGGGATAAACAGGACAGACATGGTAGAGGAAGACCTAAGAGACCTTGCTTCAGGAGTGTTTCCAATGTCCTCTGGCTGATGATCTTCTGGATACCAAGTCTTCATGCTTTGGGGAATAAGGACCAGCTTGCTTGTTTCTGCATGTCAGTACCATGCACATCTTAACAAATAAAACAGAATCCTACATTTCAAAATATACTATCTTAACCAGCATTGCCAACCATAAACATATTTGTTTTCATGCTTTGTTAGTAGTAAGTGTCTAAGCTCAGWGGGGAAGGTGCTTGACTGGGACGCAGGACTTAAGTGCTGATCTTAGTACGTTAACCAGGTATGGTGATGCATGCCTGTAATCCCAACACTCAGGAGGTATACATATGATATGAAGAGATAAATTTCTAGAAGAGAAAGTGCTAGAACAAATGGAAGCCATACTTTAGATGTTTATAGAGATCATGGAATTTACTTCTAAAAATTGTAACATTTACCAGCAATAGATGAGACTTGCTGTCCTTCTGTTTCCTTGACCTGAGTGGATATTTTAAAGTTTTTCCTACTTTTCTCAATCCCC
>BDUI01016074.1:18204-32016 GCA_002335545.1 Apodemus speciosus
AAAATGCTGTTTGAATTTCTGAATTTCACTTAAAATACATTAATTGAATTTTGCTCAGAATTAGAAAAGAATTTCCAGAAACAGCTAAAATTTAATTAATTTCTGACCTTAAATATATTCCTGCTATTTGATAGCCTATTTAAGCAAAACAAGGTTATCATCATTGATGTTTACAAAGTCAAGCAACTGGCCAACTGTAGAGGACATGAGGATGTCCTCTACATCTAAATCCTGCAGTATCAAATGCACAGCCAACATTGAATTTTTACATACTTTCTTGTGTAAAAATAAATGAGCACACCCATAACATTGCTTTTACTTTTCAGAAATTGTTAAAATTGTATGTTCACCAACTAGATTTTAAATAAATTTCTTAATGAACATTATCAGTTTATGCTTTATTTGCCTATATACTCATGTTTGTGTCAAAATTATTCTGATGCAAAGAGGATTCAGGTTGATAGAGAAAGAGGACACCTATTCTGAAGTGGAAATTTCTGGTTGCTCTAACAACTCAGAGGTATAATGTGATGTTTTTCTGGAAAATGTCCTATGAGGGAATGATTTGCTGAAGCAGACACATGAGAGGGTGTTTTGTTGAGAACACACTCATAGTGTTTTTCTGAAATCAGTCTTGTGAGAGCACATGTGATGTTTGCTAAGAGAGATATTTGAGAAGTCACATGGTATTTAGAAAGACTATAAATATAACCCCACAGACACTGAGAGGATGCTCTTGCATTGGTTCATCTTGCAACACTTTGCTGGACTTCACTCTTATTCATTTGTCATGACTTCATTGAAAGAAATGCACCAGGGAACTTCTTGTGGTTTTTAGGTTGCTTTTGCCACTTCCATGGACTCATGCCAATTCGGCAAAACCTCAAGGTTTCTTCTGGATTGATAAATTACTACTTATTCATATTTGGTATTTCTCAGTTGTTCAGGACCACCACTACTAGTTCATGGTGCACGTTTTGGACTGGATTGATATCCTGACAACAAAGATTGCTATCACCCCAAAGAGCTACTTCTAAGCAGGTCCTCATGTCCTATTTATCATCTTTCTCTCCTACTTTGGTCAGTGGGCTAGAAGGGATGTTGAAGCAATTAAGAACCCTAATTAAAGTAGGTTGTGAGAAATCTAACCTTACATGGATCTACTTAGCAAGTGGAAGTATTGGTTAGTATTGCTTATCTGTRCTTTGACAAATAATATTTTAACATTCACATTGGCTTCTGATAAGGGAATACCTTCCCATGGTGCATCTCAGGATTCTTCCTTGTGGCATCCAAAATGTGTAACGGTGGCAGAGTTAGTAGACCAATATAGTAATAACTCTAGCTAGAAGGGACTAGGTTAAGAGCAGAAGAAGCATTATGAGTGATCTTTCTCTCCAATATTTTCTACTGGTCCATATATATTTTTAAATGGGTATAATAAATATTCATTGATGTAATAATCAGAAAAAGTATTTTAAATGGAACCAATCTGTCAAAAACCTCCAGATGAGCTGTAGGCACTGGAATAGCTAGGTCAAGGGGTTTCATGTTCATCAGAGAGAGACACATTCAGTTCAGTGTTACCGGATGGATAAAGAAGACTAAATGCAGGCAATGTCAGCACCTAGAAAATGGTCTCCAGGTCCTGGCTTTGTTTTATGAAAAATGGGCCAGACCTCCCAGAAGAGCTGGTGACATGCATAACCTTCAGAATGAAACGTAACTCATTTAATGATTTGTGCAGGTAACAAGCATAAAACTATCTTCTGCAGGAGTAAAATTCTGGAAGGCGAGTGAAAATCATGACATCATATTAGTTCCTTAAGCCAGGGATTTTGATTCTGTCTAGGGGAGAAACACTGAATAGCTTCTTGCACTCAGAACACTGAGAGGAAAGTTGGGGTGGGGGCTGCTTTTGTTTTCAAACACATACAGTTGTGTTGCATTATGAAAAATGGAATGGGTTGACAGAAGTTGTTTATACTGGGCTGACATATGTTACCAATAAGCTGAAATGAAATACAAAGTTACCATTTCTGGGTTGGAAAGATGGCTTAGTGGTTAAAAGTACTTGTTCAATTCCCAGCCACTACCTGTGACTCCCAGCCATGCGTAACTCCTGTTCTAAGGGACAGAATGTCTGCCTCTTACCTCTGCAGGTACATATGTGTGCAACAGTCAAGTGTGCTAGCAAAGCTCTCATACACATAAAATAGATCAATACTTTTTGAAAGTTACTACTCAGACTTTAGAACCGCTAGAATAAATACAATTTCCTTTTGATTTAAATCAATTTTTTTTCTTTTGAGTCACAGCAAAGCATCAGATTTTAAGTTCAAATAAAGTTTGGCACTTCATGAAAACTAAAGATTGAACTCATAGTATGCATCACAGGCTGCAGCCTGAAGACACGGTGAACAGGGCCGTTTTGCCTGTATTTGTCAAAAGTAAAAGAAAAATCTAAACATCAAGCTTTTATGTACCCTGACTAGTATTTAACCTGTTTACACATAGAAATCAGATAAGTAAAGACATAACTGCTCTTACTGGTGGGGATTATGTAAAATCACATATTTTCAACCCCTTTATCTGATGGCCTAATCCACAGTATTTACAATCACAGAAACCAGGATGTGGTTTTGTTTTGACAGTGAACAAATCTCTAACAAGTGTTTTCAGTCTGCAGAAAGACTGTGTCTAAATATCAGACAAGATGGCTGACAGCTATTACTAAGAAAAGCAGGTTCTGTCTTCCTTTGAGGGCAAGCTTTGATTCCCTCCTCCGCTGTGGGTGAGGAATTAAAATCAAGGGGCATTCCATTCCGCAGACATGTCCTCCTGCATCTGGAGCTGCAGGCTATGTGCTTGTGGTGTTCTTGGAAGTCTCCATAGACACACCACATCTAGCCTTGCACTTTATGACCAGCCCGTTTGTTTAGCCACACATTCTCCACAGGACTGCATGTTACTCAGTTCTCCTTCCAAGATGTACTTACAAGCTTCTTTGGAATTCCTTCAATCCCTGATAAAGAAAATTAAACTTAAGTGGAAACAGTGAAAGAGAGCCAGAGGAAGACATGGCAAAAGTAAACCATGATATCCTTAGGAAAGGGTTTACATAAAAGAAGTTTACCAGAAGTGCCTGGGCAGTCGTTATATTTTCTCCACGTCATGAATGTGCCAACAGCCACTGCAGTGTACTTCAATGGCCCAGGTGGCAAATTTTCTGTCATAAAGACAGCAATGATGAGAAATGTAGTAAGTGAAAGAAAAAACTAAATCCTCAACTACAGACTTACAGTCTCTCACCATCATATAAGAAACCTGAAAGGAGGCCTCGGCAAGTGTGTTTTAAGATGTGTGTTTAGGATCAACCGTTTATCCTTCTCTACAACAGAAATTGGCTGACGAGACAGATGAGAAAATATTTAAGCTTGTTGCAGTTGGTGGAGCTTAATAAACCGTGCTTCAGCTGTGTATCTGTGTATGCATGTGTTTGTGTGTGTGTGTCTCTGTGTGTGTCTCTGTGTGTGTATCTGTGTGTGTGTTTCTGTATGTGTGCGTATGTCTGTGTCTCTGTGTGTGTATATGTTTCTGTGTGTGTGTGTTTCTGTATGTGTGCGTATGTCTGTGTCTCTGTGTGTGTATTTGTTTCTGTGTGTGTGTATGTTTCTCTGTGTGTGTATGTCTGTGTCTCTCTGTGGATCTGTGTGTGCATGTGTGTGTGTCTGTGTGTGTGGATGTGTGTGTTCTGTGTGTATATGTTTCTGTATGTGTGTATATTTGYGTGTGTGTGTGTGTGTCTGTATGTGTCTCTCTGTGTATATCTGTTTGTAAATGTGTGTCTGTGTGTGTATGTCTCTCTGTGTGTGTCTGCGTATGTGTATGTCTCTCTGTGTGTGTCTGCGTATATGTATGTCTCTCTGTGTGTCTGTAAGAGTTCTGCTTATTAGGATGTTATTTAAAAATGTGTTACTCACTCTATGTTCTACTGAAGATGTTAAAAATACTGCTCTGACCTAACTTTAGATCCAATAAAAATATCTCTTCCATGAAAATTTTAACTTTTAATTTATGATCAAAAGGAAAGAAGGCAAATTTAATTATAATAAATATAGTCTGTAGAAGACTTAATGAGTAAAAGCAGATATGGTTAGATACTGAAATTATTAGTATTCAGTGATACAGTTCAAATTAAAATGGTAGACTTCATGTCTATCAACAGAACAGCAGTTACAATCTTTTATTTCCAAATTAAGTTGGAGAATAGTACAGAAAACTTCTAAAAGTTTCGTTTCCATGCTGAGGCACATAGGTGTACAAGAGTGAAGACATAAACCTTCTGAATACCTGAGCAAGTACTTCCTTGAAGAAAAAATGGAGATAGCATTTTGAAGATACTTTCTGACTAATTTGCAGGAATGTAGTAAAGAAGGAATCGGATAGATGGCCTAGTGGTTAAAACATATATGTTCTTATTCTTACAGAGGACCGAAGTTTTATACCCAGTACCCATTTCAAATGGTTTATAATTGACTGTCCCCTCAGCACCCGAGGATCCTCTGGGCTCTCTGGGTACTGGCAATGACACATACATCCCCACACACAGACACAGGAATACACATAACTTAAAAATATGTTTGAAAGACTGTAATAAACATGTGGGTTCTTGTTAAAGTAACTGAGTAGATTAGGGTGGCACCCATGATCCAGATGGTGGCTCATCCTACCATAAATTAAGACTACACATTGTAATTCTAGCAAAGATATCTAGAAAGGGCTTTTCATTCTCAGAAAGTACATGGATACGTGAAAAAAAATTTTGAAGAGTGATCTATTATTTTATGTCCTCTTTGTTTCTGTCACTGTCACCTACTGGGCAAGATAGGTGACAGTACAAGAGCTCGCCTGTCAGATGAAAGGCAAAACTAGCTGAAAACTAAAACTTCTGTTAGTTTGTTGTAGTCAACCTCTCAGTCAGCAGTGAGGTCATTGTCCTCCAGGATCCATTTCTTCTGCACATATGTTCCTCTTTCCAGATCTTCTGAGACCCACCAGACACATATATACTCCTGGCAGAGAGCACTGGGCTCTGATTACTCGTCTAAATCATTTATCAATGAGCGCCAGATGGTTTCCTGGAAAGCTTGACCAACGGGAAAGTAGAACTCATCCTAAGGCAACATTTACCTTACACACAGTGGGCTATCAGTAAGAACTTGCTGACAAATCAGACTTAAAACTTCCTGCTCCCAGAAATGCTGATGATTTAAAAAAAAAAATAGATGCGTGTGTGAAGTTACATCTTCTCGAGTATGGAAAATAGCTTCTGGGACAGCAATCATAAATATTTCCAATTTATTCTCAGACAGAGGAGCTTTCCAGTGGCTTAAGAAGATTTTTAGTAGAGATGTTCAGGCAAATTCTACTGAAAGGGGTGGCAGAGCTTGCTGTCCCCTTGTTTCCAGGACAGAGAAGGGAGAAATGGTATCATCCCTGGGAGCTGCAACTACACCATTTGCATAAGGACAAGAACAAGCAGGAAGAATGGTTGTAAATGAATGACAGAGGCATCTAGGACAGGTAACATTGCAATTTGAATGCTTTGGATTAAAGTTAAAATGTGACTATCTCAAAAGGATGATATCTAAACAGCTGTACCTTTTGAAAAGAAAAAGTCTAATCAATAACACTAATTCTTAGGGGAGATTTTGTTCCAAAATAGAAAATCTCTCTCTCTCTCTCTCTCTCTCTCTCTCTCTCTCTCTCTCTCTCTCTCTCTCTCTTTCTCCCCACACACACACATATATATATATACCTATATATAGTATATATATAGAGAGATGTATATATGTGTATATATATAGAGATGTATATATGTGTATATATAGAGAGAGATGTATATACGTATATATAGAGAGAGATATGTATATATATATGTGTGTGCATATATATATATATATATATACTGTTATGCCCCTCCCAACTTTCCCCATATCCTCCACACCTCTTCTTCCACCCACCTCCACACCCTTTTCTCTCTCTTTCTCTCTCATTAGGAAGCAAACAGGAATCTAAAACAATAAGAATATCAAATTAAAACAAACAAATAAATCCCTCTGCATCTATGTGTTTCTTGTGCTTTTTTTTTTCCCCTTTGGCTCTTTTTCTTCTGTTTGTTTCTTTTGTCTAGAATGGGGTCTCTTAATAAAAAGAAACACCTAAAATATGCCTATTGCTTTCCCAGTAAATTCTAACAAAAGTCAATGTGTGTGTAAGCATGATCTACAGCATCACAGGACAGCACAGAACTCAGATTTCTCAAGGAAAAGAAACACATTATCTGAGCCTTTGAAAACAGTCTCCGCCTTTGGTAACACATTCTCTACCATGGGGAGAGGGGAGTGGAGCCAATTAAAATAAGGAAAGAGAAGAAGACAAAGACCACAGAATGAGACCTCTAGAAACCTGTAAGGGAGACCCAAGGAAGCTTTGCTGAATAAGAACCTAGGAGCGCCTATACTGAAACTCCACAGGGCTGCCTAAGAACCAGAGAAACTTTTGTCTCTTTTACCACCTCACAGAGAAAGAATGCAACTGAGCCTCAATCTTCCAGCATCTGTATCTGCCTTAATCTCACACAAATTCCACAGATTCAAGGGGGATTAAGAAGGAGTGCAGCCAAAATCTCTCTGCATGAAGAGCTACCACAGGCCTCCCTCCAACTAGAAACAAGACTTGAATAATCAAACCAATTTGCAAACAGATTAACTTTCTGCCAGAGTGAAGACAGAGAAACACAAGGTCTAGATAATCAATAATGTAATATTAATGACATTCCCTGACTAGTGAAAATCCCCAGATATCCCAAGAAGCAGCCCAATGTGACTCAAAGGCAGGAAAGTCAAATGTGAAATGGCACAGACTTGACCAAAATCCAAACCCAGAAAGACACATGCTGCATGTTCTTCCTCATTTGATCATCCTATATCTGAACCTTTAGATGTGAATATTTGACCTTGGGGTAACGGCAGAAACCAGGAAAGCAATAAGGGACATGTTGGAGAAATAGAAGTAGGGAAGGATAGGGTCAGACAAAGGCAAAAGGGGAGCTTCAGATGAGAGCAGAGGGAACAGGAGGACAAAAGGGGAGAGAAGGTAGAGGTAGAAGGAATACTTAGAATTATGGAAAGGCCCATAGGAAAACATTTTATTTTGTGTTTATTTAAAACCATGAAATATATGTAAATATATTTTATATTCAAATAGTTTCAAAGAAGATACACCACTTGGGTTGATAATTCTCCCCTCATGAGCCATAACCGAAACCCTGAGTAACAAGGCCTGGGACATCTATCTTTGACTTGTTGGCCACAGGACTTTGTGAAAGGCAGCCAAAACACTATAGGTGTTGTCTATTGCCCTTAGTTGTCTCCAGAACTTATAAGTAAGAACCTATTGTTGTAAGGTCCTATGGCTGAAGACAGCATACATTTCAGACACAAGAATCAAGGTGGACCTGTCCTGGAAGATTCCCCCCAAGGACAAGCTCTCCTAGGGTCCAAAGTGCTACACAAGCTGCCAAGTGAGAAAAATTATTAATTCTCCAAACCATCTGTACAGGCAATGAACCACTATCATTCACAGCATGACAAGATACTAATAAGGGTGTACTAGTACTTATATCTTGGGGTAACAAGGAGCCACATAATTGGACTTAAGAACCACCCAATAGGCTGGAATTCACACCTAGCCAATTACACAGGGTTGGTGAAATTATGGATGGGGCTATGGAGAAAGTGCCATTTTTCTAAACCAGTATAATTTCCAATTATATTCTCAATATTTATTCTTACACTCTAAAATAACTATAGCTGTCACTATTAGTCAAAGAAACTTCTTGAAGAAAACAGATAATTATAGAAACCCTCAAATGGAAAAATGCAAAAAACAACAACAACAACAAACAACTGACCATGAGGTTCCCAATCCCAGCACCAATTCACACATTTGTAACTCAAACCTGCCTTTTAAAAGTCAAGGAATACCATGGAAGAGGAGGAAACAATGTAAGAGCTTGAGGACCAAGATATCTGCTGTGAGACAGGGTCTTCTATATTTGATGAGAACTCGCATCAGAAAATAGTAACAGATTGCCTAAACAAGATTCGCACATAGATACAGAGCTGTAGGTAAGTAATGGCTACTGAGAGTTAATCAGTCACCTCCAGGGAAGAAGCCATTGATAAATTGTACAATCGCATGAGGTCGGGACTGAATACATACACAATATGAGCAACACTAAACAGAGTCAGCAGGCAATATAAATATTAAATAGATATTCAAAAAGTAATTCATGAGTTTAAGATGGGGTTGAGGGGGATGGAAGGAGTTGGAGGGTTAAGATAGTCAGGTAGAAATGATGGAAATCCACTAACCCTATATAAAATTCTCCAAAATATAATAAATATAAAAACACACTGCATGAGATATTAAGATGTTGTGAATAAATGTTCTACCAAATAAAACAAATTTGGTAGCTGAAACTTTCAGAAAGTTTTTTTAATAAATTTGTTCTGTGTGCTCAAGAAATTAAAGTGTGAAACAGTGTAGAAGAAGCTGAGCCAAATAGAAGCTAGACAAAATATACAGTCTGAAGTACCTTTCCTGAGATGAACTAAAAAGAAGACTATATCAGCAGAGGAAAAGTATAATAGACTTGAAGTTATAGCAACAGAAACTATTGAAACAGAAGCACAGTAAGGGGGAACCCTAGAACAAAGATAATATTGAGCAGAGGCTCACTGACCTGTTGAATCAGACAATTCAGTTGTATGTCCCAGAGCCCTGAAATGTTCTACCCACCCCCACAACAAAAGATCAGGAAAAATTATTCTCAGACCTTTCTGGAAAGTACTGCTGTTAGTATGTTGTGTGTTTTTTATTTGTTTTTATCTTTATTTTGAGTCAAGTCCTAACTATGTATCTGAGGCTGGCCTCAAATTCACAGCCCCCCTATTTTAGCCTTTCGCGTCCTGGGATTACAAGCATGTGATGGTTAGGAAATTATTGAATAAATACCGGTTGGCAAAATATTTCCAAATTTGATGACAACCACATAGCTAAAACTGCAAGACCCAAGAAAAAGGAAAAATAAAGATGACAGAGATAGAAAAATGAGAATTAGAACCCATAGAGGAAGAATTCTAAGACCTCAAGCACATCTATCACTAATGCACCCATACATCCAAAGACTGGAAAAGCCAGAGAACTTCTTCAGCCACTTTTCAAGAAAACAGTGAGTTTTTACAGTCCTCAAACAGAAAAAAAAAAAAAAACTAGAATACTATATTTAACAAAAGCCGTTGATTACATTTGAGCTGAATTAAAGGCTTTTCATATGAATAGTAATTTGGATATTTTGTTAAGAATATTTCTGGATTGATAGAAATATTAAAGGAAGTTTATGGGGATGGAGTATTACAGCAGATATAAGAATGGGTGAAAGATGCTGTCTCAAGAAATTAATGTGAATGGAGTAAGACATGGGTCAATCTCTTCTCTCTGCATACATGTGTCTAAGAATACAACTGCACAAATACTACACACACACAAACATATGTATATATATATATACTATATATACACACATATAGACATACACATACACATATATACATGTATACATATGTATATATACATATGTATACACATATACATACATGTGTGTGTGCATGAAACTAAAGCATGGACAGAAGGTGGGATTTAAAAACAGATGTGAGGGTCTTAAAGTCACTTGGTAGATACAACATTCTAAAGATGCGTATTGTTCTAAGTTTTTTCAAATTATTCAAAATAGGACATGTAAGTCAATACACACCAATAACTACATCAATAACTACACCACAATGATTTTGTCAGACATAATGATGCATGTTTATAATCCCCACATTGAGAAGAACACAGAAGGATGATTGCCAATTTGAATCCAACCTAGACTACATAGCAGTAATCCCCAAAAACATGGTCCATATTCGAATTACGAGGAGAAAATTGTTAGACGTCAAAAAATATATGTACTTATCAAATTTTTTAAAGGACTAAATAACATAAAAGCACCATTAATAATGTGGTAGATGTTATACATATGAAGTAGAAGACCAAATATACTTTAATATCAAGAGTATTACCAAGGAAAAAAGATATTTCATATTATTAAAGAGTCAACATAGAAAAAAGATACTTTGGCCCTCAATCAAATAACGTTAAACAGGTTAGAAAGTCTGACAGAATTTTAAAAGTCATTATTCACAATTATAGTCATATACTGTTATTAGTTAGAAGCATGCAACATACATACAACCTATTTTTGGTTCTCAACTAGTGGTGCCTGACTAATCAATAAAGTAATCTATTGATGGATATCTAATGGAGTTGATGGCTAGAGAGGAGTAGAAACAGGACAGTGGAGTCTTGTTGGAGGAAATGGGAATCAGAATTAATTTATCCTGCAAGGGTCTATAGTAACAAGAACTACAATAAATGAGCATTTAAATAGCCCACTTAATAAAATTCTAATTGAATTAATAGTCAACAAACTCATGATCCTTCTGCCTCTGAACTGTCAGCAAATCCTACCAGAGGTAGTGCACCACTATTAACACCAAAAATACTTTCCCACAACCTGATACTCCTTTATAAGAGGAATAGAAGGGGAACTAAATCATTACCAGATTTCCTTTTCTACAGCAAAAACTCTCCTCTTCATACCTTGTCGGATGTCAGCAATTGGCCAGATGTGATGGCTCATATCCATAATCCTAGCACTCTAGAGGCTGAGGCAGGAGGGTTGTCAGTTTGAAGCCAGCCTGGGATACATATGAGTTTGAAACCTGCCTGGACTGTAAAGAAAACCTTATAGGAAAACACAAACAGCCAGACAAAAATTATTACTAACTCTGTGGATAACTGAACCTGAGACCCACTCCCTTCACTTCAGGCTACTCCTTTACTTAAGTGCCAATATCTTTCAAACCCAGCAGAAGGGGACAGTGAGATGGCTGAATGAGTTACGGTGCTTGCTGTCAAGCCTGAAGACCCGAGTTTGAGTCCTCAGACTCACCCAGTGGAAGGAGAGACAGATCGTCTCAGGTTGCCCACTCTTCTCCACCCAAATGTCCTGGTATACACACAGTAAGTAATCAATTCAATTAAACAAAACCCTAACTATAGATAATGTCATAAAAGTGACTTAAATTTTACATATATTAATGTAATTAACATATTAATTGGTGTCTACTAGCTTAGTTAGCTGGTTTATTATACAGGGACCACACTGTATAAGCCTGGCTGGTCTTAAATTCACAATCCTTTGAGTAGAGAAAGGCCAGTGATTTGTTTGAGTTAATTTTATATCCAGCCACTTTGCAGAAGTTGTTTATGTTTTAGGAGTTCTCTGGTGGAATTTTTGGGGTCACTTAAGTATACTATCATATAATCTGCAAATGGTGATATTTTCACTTCTTACTTTCCAATTTTTATCTCTTTGATCACATGTTGTTCTCCAGTTGCTCTGGCTAGGACTTTATTGAATAGATATGGAGAGAGTGGGCAGCCTTGTCTAATCCCTGATTTCTGTGGGATTGCTTTGAGGTTTTCTCCATTAAGTTTGATGTTGGCTACTGGTTTGCTGTATATTGCTTTTACTATGTTTAGGTATTGACCTTGAATTCGTGATCTTCACAAGACTTTTATCATGAAGAGGTGTTGGATTTTGTCAAATGTTTGGCAGCATGTAATGAAATGATCATGTGGTTTTTTTCTTTGAGTTTGTTTATATAGTGGATTATGTTGATGTATTTCCATATATTGAACMAACTCTGCATCCCTGGAATGAAGCCTACTTTATCATGATGGATAACTGTTTTGATATGTTCTTGGATTTGGTTTGTGAGAATTTTATTGAGTCATTTTGCATTTATATTCATAAGGGAAATTGGCCTGAAGTTCTCCTTCTTTGTTGGATCTTTTTGGGGCTTAGGCATCAGAGTAATTTTGGCTTCATAGAATGAATTGGGTAGTGTTCCTTCTATTTCTATTTTGTGGAATAGTATGTGGAATTCTAGAGAATTGTCCATTTCATTCATATTTTACAGTTTTGTTGAATAAAGGCTTTTGTAGTAGAGTATGATGATTTTTTTGGTTTTCCTCAGTTTCTCTTGTTATAGCTCCCTTTTCATTTCTGATTTTATTAATATGGATACTGTCTCTGTACCCTCTGGTTAGTCTGGGTAAGGGTTTCTCTATCTTTTTTAATTTTCTCAAAGAACAGCACCTGGTTTTGTTAATTGTTTATATATTTCTTTTTGTTTCTACTTGGTTGATTTCATCCCTGAGTTTGATTATTTCCTGCTGTCTACTCCTCTAGGGTGTATTTGCTTCTTTTTGTTCTAGAGCTTCAAGATGTACTGTCAAGCTGCTAGTGTACGCTCTCTCCAGTTTCTTTTTGGAGGCACTCAGAGCTATGTGTTTTCCTCTTAGCAATGGTTTCATTGTATCCCATAAGTTTGGGTATGTTGTGGCTTCATATTCTAAATTTTAAAAGTCTTTCATTTCTTTATTTCTTCCTTGACAAAGTTATCATTGAGTAGAGTATTGTTCAGCTTCTACAAATCAGTGGACTTCCTCTACTCAAAGGACAAACAGGCTGAGAAAGAAATTAGGGAAACATCATCCTTCATCATAGTCACAAATAATATAATATACCTCGGTGAGACTCTAATGAAGCAACTGAAAGACCTATATGACAAGAACTTTAAGTCTCTGAAGAAAGAAATGAAAGAAGATCTCAGAAGATGGAAAGATCTCCCATGCTCATGGATTGGCAGGATTAATATAGTAAAAAATGGCCATCTTGCCTAAAGCAATCTACAGATTCAATGCAATCCCCATCAAAATTCCAATTCAATTCTTCATAGAGTTAGAAAGAGCAATTTCCGAATTTATCTGGAATAACAAAAAACCCAGGATAGTAAAAACTATTCTCACCAATGAAAGAACCTCTGGAAGAATTACCATCCCTGACCTCAAGCTATACTACATAGCAATAGTGATAAAAACTGCATAGTATTGGTACAATGAAAGGCAGGTAGATCAATGGAATAGAATTGAAGACCCAGAAATGAACCTACACACCTACAGTCACTTGATCTTTGACAAAGGAATTAAAACCATCCAGTGGGAAAAAAGACAACATTTACAACAAATGGTGCTGGTTCAACTGGCAGTGAACATGTAAAAGAATACAAATTGATCCATTCTTATCTCCTTGTACAAAGCCCAAGTCCAAATGGATTAAGGACACTGAATCTAATAGAAGAGAAAGTGGGGAAGAGCCTTGAGCACATAAGCACAGGGGAAATTTTCCTGAACAGAACACCAATGGCTCATGCTCTAATATCAAGAATTGACAAATGGGACCTCATAAAATTACAAAGATTCTGTAAGTCAAAGGACACTGTTAATAGGACAAAATGGCAATCAACAAATTGGGAAAAGACCTTTACCAATCCTACATCTGACAGAGGGCTAATATCCAATATATACGTAAAAGTCAAGAAGATAGACTCCAGAGAACCAAATAACCCAACTAAAACCGGGGAACAGAGCTCAACAGAGAATCCTCAACTGAGGAAACTCCAGTGGCCAGGAAGCACCTAAAGAAATGTTAAACATCCTTACTCATCAGGGAAATGCAAATCAGAGCAATCCTGATATTCTACATCACACCAGTCAGAATGGCTAAGATTA
>BDUI01016077.1:0-18690 GCA_002335545.1 Apodemus speciosus
CTTGTTTGGTAAATTCATAAATAGGTCATAGACAAATGTATGCTTAAATTTCCCTCAGATAAAGCAGATATTTTATCAGAAGGAAGATGTTCCTTCAAATAGTGTTCTCCAGATGGGTAGATCCTCTTCAAGAAAGAGTGCATTACTGTGGATGGAGGTTGCAACCAAGGAGTTATTGGGGATCAGAAAGCAGAGAAAATTCTCGCCCTAAAATTAAATAACTATGTCTACCTAGTGCACTTACAGAATTCCCCTCCTGTGCTACCACCTACTTCTCTCCCATGTCCTGTCAGTCAGCGAATGTAATCATTAGAAGTTGCAATGACTTCACAGAAGCCCAGCACACACAACAGGGGCTGAGCTGCCTCCATAGTAATTAGTTCATTTTGATATGCCCAGCATGGTAGCCACTTGTCCTGGGGAGACTGCTGGGGGAGTTTGGGAAATGAATGTGACCTTTATCTGTAGCTTGGAGCACAGATTGCCCATTGCTGTTCTTCCTATCAATGGAAGGGATAAAGGCTGTGTTAATTATGAGCATGTTCCCGCTATGTGAAACACATTTAAACATGACTAATAAGTCTGTTCTTAAGTAGAGGAGGGGAGATTCACCAAGAGCTCATRTAGAGCGCCATATACACGGGAAATCCATGCTAAAAGGCACATTGGAAGGCAGAGAGATCATGAAAATAAGTTTGTTTAGTCACTGATTTATTTTTCTTTCTGTTGGTATTACAGACCAATTTGGCAGATGGAGAGAGTGCCAGAGAGTAATGAACTCCAGAGACCACAGGTAAACATAAAATTTTGCTTGCTTTTCAACTTCACACAATCACAGTGTGGGTGGCTCGAGGAAATATTTTATTCTCAGACAAATATACTGACTTGTACCATAAAGTGTGTGTCCTTTTTTTCCTAGCTACTCTCARTAACTAGTAAATAATAGCATAACTTATTTATATTTATATTAAGATTTAAGATATATCTATTATCTCTCAGTGCCAAATACAGAAAATAAATATGGTAGACAGAAAAAACCATGCCCTACTTGTGTTTGAAATGAAATGAAAGTAAGAAAATAATATGTAAGGAAATAAAAAACACCTCTGTACTAAGCCTCAGAGTCTCTCTAGGATTAAGCTCAACTTTCTCTCTGATGCTAAGGATAGAAACAACCAGCTGTTGAACTTTGAAGTAATTGGTTCACAGCTGTGCTTATACTGAGATGGAAATATGGAAATACATTTGTACAGAGGAAGAAGACTTTTTTTTTCTTTTTGAGTTGTAATGAGAGAGTTGTCAAATTAAACCCAAACTGCTGTGAGTAAAATAAATTACATGTAGAAATTCAGTTTCTGATACTTTGACTGGGTGGATCCTTTCGTTATGATTTCCCAAAGAACTCTTGCATTAATCCTCAGAAGAAAGCTTATCTTATTCCCTAATGTTCATATCAAGGAAGCAAGTGACCTGAAATGAGCTCTATGCATTTTTGTATCATAAAATATGTAAGAATGAACTCAATGTAACACAGCACATTTCAAGCATTTATTCAATGCATGCAACATCTAACAAAAAAGATGTTAAGACCACATTCCTGGCTTTAAATATATTTGAAATGTACTTGGGAAGGTGAGATTAGCACATTTGAAAGAGGGTGACAGAATACAGGGACAATCCAAAAGGAAATCAGCAGGAACTGAAATAATAAGAAAAGGCTTTGTAGGAGAGAGAAAATAAGGGTTTAAAATAGAAGATGTAGAGTAACAGAAAATCAGAGCAAACCATTTCCAAAGCATATGTATACAAAGCCGTGCAGCAGGAATGGAGAGCAAGGATTGCAGCCTTTCTCAGGGCTACAAACAAAGAATAGCATGTATATCATTATTCACACAGTCTGATACATTAAAAAGTACTAAATGTACCAATTTCCATCACCATCATCAACATCATCATCACTATCATCACATCATCATCACCCTCTCGACCATGATAAATGAATCTTTCGATTGAAAGAAAAGTACAAGTCATTCAAGGTAAACTTTTATAGTCAAGAGATCAAGACCAGATGTGTATTAATTTGACCATACACACAAAAGAGGTTATTTATTTTTAAGCCTCCTGAAGGCAGGGCTACTGGTTACCTTCTTCTTTGGCTTAATTACTGAATAAAAAGTAGTTTCAGCTTTAAACTCATACTCTGTGAGCCAATGAGCTTTACACACATGCTTGTCCTGTAGTTAATTGCAGCTCTGACTACTAGTAATCTCATGAAAGGATCAAAGTGTGTCATCTGACAATTTGACCTCAGCCTGATATTTGGTATTGCCTCTGCTTTTTTTTTTTTTTTTTGTAAGCCAAATAAGCAGCTCAAAAAGACTTTTAAAAGTCCTTGTTATTGCTGATACAGTTTTCTCACAATAATCTTAGAATTCTTTTTACCCAGTTGCAATACATTGCCAATATGATCTTTCTTCTATAATTAGACTGGCAGAGGAATGACTCTGAATATTAATTCCAGTAAAGGAGACTTAGAAAAAACCTGAGTAAAAGAGGGATTTTTTATCTGTTGATGATCGCAGGTATTAGGTTTGTAGTCTTAGAAATTGTTCTTCATGGGGCTTGAGAGTTGGCTCAATGATTAACTTCCAGAGGTTCTCAGATCTCAGCAACCACATGGCGACTCTCAACAGCAACCATCCGTAATAGAATCCAAGCATCTCTTTTGGAAGCTCTCATTACAGTTTACTCATATAAATAAAATACCTCTTAAAGAAAGAAATCATTCCTCATAAAACATTTTTACTGGAGACTTAAAATATATGAAATGGATCTATGTTTTCACTTATTGTATTTAGTCTTTTTTTTTTTTTGCTAAGTCTCTTTGATCAAGTCTACTCCAAAACAGCCTCCAAAATTTGGCATGTAGTTTAAATGAAACAGTTAGCACAGAGGCCCATGAAATCTAACACAAATTCAAGTAAGTTATTTTTTGATCATTTATTATACATAGTAATGACAAGTTCACTGTTTTGTTTTTCACCTTCTTTTCAGAGAGAGAGGAGAGAGAGATAGGTTTTGTGTGTGTGTGTGTGTGTGTGTGTGTGTGTGTGTGTGTGTGTGTGTGTGTGTGTGNTTTTTTTTCTTTTTGAGTTGTAATGAGAGAGTTGTCAAATTAAACCCAAACTGCTGTGAGTAAAATAAATTACATGTAGAAATTCAGTTTCTGATACTTTGACTGGGTGGATCCTTTCGTTATGATTTCCCAAAGAACTCTTGCATTAATCCTCAGAAGAAAGCTTATCTTATTCCCTAATGTTCATATCAAGGAAGCAAGTGACCTGAAATGAGCTCTATGCATTTTTGTATCATAAAATATGTAAGAATGAACTCAATGTAACACAGCACATTTCAAGCATTTATTCAATGCATGCAACATCTAACAAAAAAGATGTTAAGACCACATTCCTGGCTTTAAATATATTTGAAATGTACTTGGGAAGGTGAGATTAGCACATTTGAAAGAGGGTGACAGAATACAGGGACAATCCAAAAGGAAATCAGCAGGAACTGAAATAATAAGAAAAGGCTTTGTAGGAGAGAGAAAATAAGGGTTTAAAATAGAAGATGTAGAGTAACAGAAAATCAGAGCAAACCATTTCCAAAGCATATGTATACAAAGCCGTGCAGCAGGAATGGAGAGCAAGGATTGCAGCCTTTCTCAGGGCTACAAACAAAGAATAGCATGTATATCATTATTCACACAGTCTGATACATTAAAAAGTACTAAATGTACCAATTTCCATCACCATCATCAACATCATCATCACTATCATCACATCATCATCACCCTCTCGACCATGATAAATGAATCTTTCGATTGAAAGAAAAGTACAAGTCATTCAAGGTAAACTTTTATAGTCAAGAGATCAAGACCAGATGTGTATTAATTTGACCATACACACAAAAGAGGTTATTTATTTTTAAGCCTCCTGAAGGCAGGGCTACTGGTTACCTTCTTCTTTGGCTTAATTACTGAATAAAAAGTAGTTTCAGCTTTAAACTCATACTCTGTGAGCCAATGAGCTTTACACACATGCTTGTCCTGTAGTTAATTGCAGCTCTGACTACTAGTAATCTCATGAAAGGATCAAAGTGTGTCATCTGACAATTTGACCTCAGCCTGATATTTGGTATTGCCTCTGCTTTTTTTTTTTTTTTTTGTAAGCCAAATAAGCAGCTCAAAAAGACTTTTAAAAGTCCTTGTTATTGCTGATACAGTTTTCTCACAATAATCTTAGAATTCTTTTTACCCAGTTGCAATACATTGCCAATATGATCTTTCTTCTATAATTAGACTGGCAGAGGAATGACTCTGAATATTAATTCCAGTAAAGGAGACTTAGAAAAAACCTGAGTAAAAGAGGGATTTTTTATCTGTTGATGATCGCAGGTATTAGGTTTGTAGTCTTAGAAATTGTTCTTCATGGGGCTTGAGAGTTGGCTCAATGATTAACTTCCAGAGGTTCTCAGATCTCAGCAACCACATGGCGACTCTCAACAGCAACCATCCGTAATAGAATCCAAGCATCTCTTTTGGAAGCTCTCATTACAGTTTACTCATATAAATAAAATACCTCTTAAAGAAAGAAATCATTCCTCATAAAACATTTTTACTGGAGACTTAAAATATATGAAATGGATCTATGTTTTCACTTATTGTATTTAGTCTTTTTTTTTTTTTGCTAAGTCTCTTTGATCAAGTCTACTCCAAAACAGCCTCCAAAATTTGGCATGTAGTTTAAATGAAACAGTTAGCACAGAGGCCCATGAAATCTAACACAAATTCAAGTAAGTTATTTTTTGATCATTTATTATACATAGTAATGACAAGTTCACTGTTTTGTTTTTCACCTTCTTTTCAGAGAGAGAGGAGAGAGAGATAGGTTTTGTGTGTGTGTGTGTGTGTGTGTGTGTGTGTGTGTGTGTGTGTGTGTGTGTGTGTGCATATGGAGGCCAAAAGCTAATTTTGAGAGTCTTATTTAGACCTTACCAATTCCGGTACATGTAGACATTTTTGCAAGGACTCTGAGGACTCTCAAGTCCTTACACTTGATGGCAATCAACTTACCAGTTAACACACCTTCTGAAATTCCTTTAACTTCCAATTCCTTCCTTATGTACACATGGTATACACATGTATCTGAGTGTCTGCAAGTGTGGAGTTCAGAGGTACATATCAGAATCTCCTTCTTAATCTCCTTCTGCCCTATGTTTTCAGACAATGCTTCTCATTCAAACTGCATTTTCCACTTTTGCTAGATGGTGTGGCCAGTGAACCTTTTGGGTCCTCCTCACGTCTCTATCTCTAAATTCTGCATAGGTGTTAGGGATATAACTCTGGTCCTTATATTTGTACAGGAAACACTTTACCAATGAAACTTCCTCTCCAGCTCCTCATGATTGTAATCCACATGGATGAAGGAGAAAATTTTTTGAATGATACCTTTGACAATGTATACTGTGAGGCATATGTCTATATGTGCATATGTGCATACACACATAAACAGACAAATAAGTGCAATGTTTTTAAACCTTTCATTACTGATAAGAAATAAAGAATAAAATTTGTAAAGAAAACAAACACAACACAAAATATTTTTAAAATCATATTAATATAATATTTTGGTGTTGGCCTAGAAAACAATTTCAAATAATTTAAAGGTCTAAATTGAACCTCTAAAAGGCTGACTATTATAAATTTTACTTTCTAATTGACAGTAAAAATGGGGAATATAAGTTAGTATATTGAATGAAAACATTTGAGAACTAACATTACTTTCCCTCCCCCATGACTACAAGATACACAGAATGTAGGATGTGTAGTCTTTCAGAGAATGACTTCTTTACAACACCATCCACCAAAACAGAAACAATACACACTCAGGAATGGACATAGGCAAACCCCAAGGGGCTGACCTTAGCAATGTGGGCTTCATCAGCAGTAAGGGGGGAGGCACAGGTGTCCTGAGAAAAAATGATTACACAGGAGCACCAGGGCAGTCTCATCACCACAATACTCAGCCTGCTTTTATACAAGAAAATTCTAGCTGCAGCTAGGTCATGTTTGTTTTGCTTGGTTGTTATATTATTATTTCAAATTAGTAAAGTGTTTTTTTATACATTTCTCTCTGCTAATTGAATTAATATGAATAATTATTATGTTATGGGCAAACAGGTGAAGGCTCAGAAAAACACACATGAGGAACATTCTGGACAGAAAACAGACTTTAATCAAGAATAAATGTCTCCCTAAGTGACACATCTCATCATGGTTGTTCCATGTGGAACATTCCTTTGCCTCCATTAAGGTAAAGTTGACTTCAGACTTTGGGGTTATGTCTATAACAAGCAGTATCTTTATAAATATTGGTGAAATGAAATAAAACAGAACCGCAATAGTTTTCTAATGATTAGACATCTTCTTTCTTCCTCCCAGTGAGTTTTCCATGACAAACGACCAGAAAAAAAGTAGGACTCATTTAAGGAAACCTTTTTCATCAAAGCACCATGCCCCAATGCACAAGACACAAATCTCCCTCAAAGAATACTAATACTCTGTAGACAAACCCCATAAAAACAGGTAATAAAACTCAGTACCTCACTGACCCTTAAGTGTATCTCGGCAGGATAAAGTGGACATCTCACTGCTATAGCTTCGGCTTTGGTGTTTAATGAATTGCAGTGTCTACCTAAGGGACAACACTAGAGAGTGCACAGGCATAGCCTATTAGCACTCCGTTCTCCACCACACTTAGTACTTCTCATTATTTGGTAGAAAAGTACATATGTGGAGTATATACTAGGAAAGTATAATTTTGACAGTCAGGCAATTTGCATTCTCATGCTTAAACTATTCAATGAAACTATTTTAGAAAAATTGTTTTACTTTCGTTGGAATTCTATTTTAGTTTAGAAAATGCTCTTTGCTGAAACGTGTAGACCACTGGAGAAACATCRCTTTCGCTAACATCACAAGCAAAATCATTGGCACAGTATCAAATTTTCAGGCATTTTGGAATTTAGATGAATTGTGTAATATATAAAACCACTTGTGATGGTTAATGCTTTAAGTCAAATTGGCAAGTTCTGGAATGACCTGCAGAGAAGCCTCACTATACATTTGTGAGGGATACTTAGCTGTGGGATTGCCTGTGACGGACTATTTAGCCTCTGGCATGCCTGGGTGGGATTTTGTTGATAGATCAACTGAGATYGGAAGACTCATACTCAAAATCAGAGAACCCTTTCCTGGGCTTATGTTCTATATTGTATAGAAAGTGGAAAAATTGGAAGCATAGACATCTCTGCTTCCTGTATGTGGATGATGTAGCCAGTCAGCCCTTTCCTGGACTTCTCAGCAATGATGGGTACGTCCTTGGACAATGAATTGAAGAAAGCCCTTTCTCACTTCTTTTCTCAAGGTATTTTATTTTCACAGAAACAAGAAAACAAACTAAGAAAATTTCGCATTAGAGTGCCTGTTTTCAAAACTTCTAACTCAACAGTGCTTAGTCAAAGAAAAAGGCCATGTTTCCCATCACTTTGAAGATGACATGCCACTCTGAAGAAAATAATATTCACTTCTTTCAAGCTGTAAATGGAGAATGCACTTAATTTTCTCAATTGGAAATACTGTAGAGTTTGATTTTCTGTGGTGATGAACAACTTGATATCCTTGGCTAAAAATTAATCAAAAGTTCTTGTTAATATTATTAGCATACTTAGCTGAATAAAMAGTCTGCTCTGAGCATGAGTTGAAGGCAGAGTTCTTACACTATAAGCAATTGAATATATAGGTACACATATGCAAACATCTCATGTGTAAATAAATGAAAAAATGTTCAGCTTCATTTGGTATTGGAGAATCGAAGATGGCAACCATAATGAGTTATTGCCACACACCAGTAGGATGCTGTTTAAGAAATCCAAGAAATGAAATTCTCATTGATTCATGGAGCAGGATTGTGTAGAGTTCTACAAAACAAAACAAAACAAAATAAAACACCCAGATCTAATACCAAAGATACACCTGAGTATTCACATTTATGAAAGTTTAAATATAATATCCAAGTATGTGTGGTGGTTTGAATAGGTATGATCCCCATAGACTTATGTTTTTTGAATGCTTCACCCATAAAGAATGTCACTATTAGAAGGTGTGGCTTTGTTGGAGTGGATAGGGTCTTGGAGGAAGTATGTCATGGTGTAGGCAGAATTTGAGATCGCATATACTCAAGCTATACCCAGTGTGGCTCACAATCTCCTTATGCTGCCTGCAGATCAAGATGTAGAATTCGCATTTCCTTCCTCAGCACCACGTCTGCCTGCATGCTACCATCCTTCTTGCCATAATGATAACAAACTAAACTTCTGAATGTTTTCCCTTTTAAGATTTCCTGTGGTCATGGTGTCTGTTCACAGCAATAAAACCCTTAGACAGCATGGAACCAACTTTCTGCCTATAAAAGAAGAATGGCGAAAGAAAACTTAGTCATTCTACAATCTGACAAGAGAATAAAAAGTGTGCTCTGAGCATGAGTAGAAGGCAGAGATCTTACAGTTCAGTCTCATGCTTTCCTTATCTTTTTACAATGCATTTACTTACTTCTGATGACTTAATTTCATGATGTTATGATTAGGTTAAAAAAACGTGCCTAAGATTATATTATTTTAAACAATTGTATTTTATTCATGAAAATAAATGATTAATAGACAATTCAGGTGCTCGCTTCGGCAGCACTTATAATAGATAATTCAGATTGCCTGTTAAACCATTTGATTGGAATCAGGTAGACTAATTTGGAAAACAAGCATATTGCATGTCTTCTAATACCCAGCAGTATTTAATAGATAGGCATTGGGGCAAAATGTTCTACAAAGCACCCTCTGCATATACTTCATTCATATTGTTGTCTTCTCCTCCTTCTGACCTAAGTTCTCCTCCCCCTCTTCCCCTCACTTCTACAATTCCTCCTTCTTCCTCTTCCTGTCATAACTTTTGAAGCCATGAAGTGCTATGTAGTAGATATAATAGTGGTCAGTAATTAAATACTAGCATTTTATGTTTACATGTTATGATATATATACATATATATTACTGTATATATACTGTATTTGTATATATATGCAAATAACACAATTTTAAAAGATGGTCCTAACTTATTTTGGAAACCCTTTATCATTGAACAGCATATATCCTTAGTTAGGTGGCTGAATGAAAATTTACTTTAAGATGAAAGGAAGATTGAGAAGTCATCAATAAAATAAAAACTTGGAGGGGAGAGATGTAAAAAGTGACATAGTGACAGGGGTAGAGAGAAACTCATCCAAGAAAATAGATGTGATTTTTGAGAAGTTCTTGTTGAAACCACTAAACATAGTACATCGATAACTGACAGGTATCAACAAGCAGTCATCAATTCACAGAAAGCCGCCTCCTTTCCAGTGAGGAAAAAGGAGCTCTGCCTGCAATTTCCTGCAAATGAGTCAGTGAATGACAACCTAGGCAGTGGTATGGTTGTGGAAAACTATATTTTCCTTATATTGAATGTTGTTTTTGAAGAATATGCTATTTTACAACTCTCCAAAATGTTAACCTCTAATTGTATTTAGCATGCATATATTAAATGTCACCATGGCAGCAATGCCTCGAGGAGCATTGACCCTAGCATATTCTCAGTCAATGGCATTTATCTCATGCCATGTATTCAGGACTAAAGGAGTCTTAGTGGGAGACTTAAGGCATTTATTGCTGTAATACACAGCATGACCCAAAGTGATTGTAGGGGAAAGGTTTTCTTTCAGCTTAGAGTTTATATTCCACTATGGATGAACATTAGGGAAGGAACAGAGACAGCAACCTAGAGGTAGAAACTAAAAGCTACAGCAGAAGCCATGGAGGAATACTGTTTATTGCTTGCTCCTCATTGCTTGCTCAGCCTACTATTTTTTTAACAACTCRGACAACATGCATGGTATCACCACCATGACTGAGCTTGGCCCTCCCACATCAATAATTAATGACAGCAATGCCCCACAGATATGCAAGGAAGCAATCTGATACCTGAATTTAGTTTTGTTCCTCTACTGAAGTTTCTCTTCATTGATTACTGGTACTTTGTGTCAAAAAAGAACAAAGCAAAACAAAAAAATCAAACCAAAACAAGACAGAACAGTGGATGTGTAATCTCACTGAGAATGAAGACATAGGACAGTATCCAATGTGTGTTAGGACTATAAATTTATGAATTAAATAGAATTGGGCTCAGCAGGAAGGCTATGAGATAGCATAGTAAATCATCTTGGTTCCTTATTAATAGAAATTAATGACACAGAATAAACACAGATCTCATATAGAAACTCAAAAGTAACAAAAAATATCAGTTAAATAAATGTTAAATTTACTAATGAATAAATGATTATTTTAAGTTTGTAGGTGGCTGGATCAGAAATACAGTGCATTTTTTTTAAAATCTACCTAATCATGAGAGGAAATCACTAGTTACAAAAATGGTGATATTAGGAACAGTGTTTGAGACTAAATAATTATTACCTTCTAGCAGTGTAGAGTCCACAAGCTGCCTTCTACACAAGACGAACTCAGATGACATGTGCAGGCTTCTTTTAATAGATAGTAAAATGTTTTAAAAGAAATATTAGGCATGCTTTGMCAGTCTTTTCAAAGAAAACAGAATCAAACTCTTACCTATAGGAATAAATACGAATAGGGCWTTTGTCTGTCCACCAGATATAATTAGTCTCTTGATGTGGTTCATTTAACTCCTATGTATGGACTTAGCTGGCCTGAGACAAGGGCTACTTTCCATAGAAACCAATGTCAGAAAAATCTCAGTTCAATTTCTGCTTGCTTTGAATACATTTTTTGCTAGGAATCTTAGGCACCCAGTTCCTGACCTATAAACATGCACTCATACACAGCACCCAGTTGAGAATGGTGCATGTCTTCTGACTTATGGAATGATGCTGCATACCAATCTAGGATCTGCTTATTTGTGTTTGAGTATAGCGTGACTTCGATCTGGTTGTTGTTGTTGTTGTTTTTTCTGCTGTTGTTGCTGCTGCTGCTGCTGCTGGTGGTGGTGGTGTGCTGCTTCTGTAGTTTTGCTTTATTTGTTCTATTCTATTCATGAGAAATAGCTCTGCAAGATATAGTTGAACTATGCAAAAAACCAAGACTATCATAAACAAACAAGTTGTTACTAATAAGTAGACTCGAGAAGTAGGTAGTTAAAAGTTCATGAAAACAGATCCTGCCCCAACATTCAGCCACAATCTACTAAGAACTACAAGCAGCTATTGATTTTCCAGACAGAAAAGTGGTTAATGAGCAAACTATTTCAGCACATTTTNGACAACATGCATGGTATCACCACCATGACTGAGCTTGGCCCTCCCACATCAATAATTAATGACAGCAATGCCCCACAGATATGCAAGGAAGCAATCTGATACCTGAATTTAGTTTTGTTCCTCTACTGAAGTTTCTCTTCATTGATTACTGGTACTTTGTGTCAAAAAAGAACAAAGCAAAACAAAAAAATCAAACCAAAACAAGACAGAACAGTGGATGTGTAATCTCACTGAGAATGAAGACATAGGACAGTATCCAATGTGTGTTAGGACTATAAATTTATGAATTAAATAGAATTGGGCTCAGCAGGAAGGCTATGAGATAGCATAGTAAATCATCTTGGTTCCTTATTAATAGAAATTAATGACACAGAATAAACACAGATCTCATATAGAAACTCAAAAGTAACAAAAAATATCAGTTAAATAAATGTTAAATTTACTAATGAATAAATGATTATTTTAAGTTTGTAGGTGGCTGGATCAGAAATACAGTGCATTTTTTTTAAAATCTACCTAATCATGAGAGGAAATCACTAGTTACAAAAATGGTGATATTAGGAACAGTGTTTGAGACTAAATAATTATTACCTTCTAGCAGTGTAGAGTCCACAAGCTGCCTTCTACACAAGACGAACTCAGATGACATGTGCAGGCTTCTTTTAATAGATAGTAAAATGTTTTAAAAGAAATATTAGGCATGCTTTGMCAGTCTTTTCAAAGAAAACAGAATCAAACTCTTACCTATAGGAATAAATACGAATAGGGCWTTTGTCTGTCCACCAGATATAATTAGTCTCTTGATGTGGTTCATTTAACTCCTATGTATGGACTTAGCTGGCCTGAGACAAGGGCTACTTTCCATAGAAACCAATGTCAGAAAAATCTCAGTTCAATTTCTGCTTGCTTTGAATACATTTTTTGCTAGGAATCTTAGGCACCCAGTTCCTGACCTATAAACATGCACTCATACACAGCACCCAGTTGAGAATGGTGCATGTCTTCTGACTTATGGAATGATGCTGCATACCAATCTAGGATCTGCTTATTTGTGTTTGAGTATAGCGTGACTTCGATCTGGTTGTTGTTGTTGTTGTTTTTTCTGCTGTTGTTGCTGCTGCTGCTGCTGCTGGTGGTGGTGGTGTGCTGCTTCTGTAGTTTTGCTTTATTTGTTCTATTCTATTCATGAGAAATAGCTCTGCAAGATATAGTTGAACTATGCAAAAAACCAAGACTATCATAAACAAACAAGTTGTTACTAATAAGTAGACTCGAGAAGTAGGTAGTTAAAAGTTCATGAAAACAGATCCTGCCCCAACATTCAGCCACAATCTACTAAGAACTACAAGCAGCTATTGATTTTCCAGACAGAAAAGTGGTTAATGAGCAAACTATTTCAGCACATTTTRCCTCATATTACAGGACTTTAAAGCAACTGGAGGTCAAAGAGCCATGCCCACCAATCCAACAAAAGCATATTTTCTTGCTAATAACAGCTTGCATGTAGAGATACACCCTTTATTAAAATTTCAAGAATTTAATTTAGTAATTTTTGTTAAAATTGTTACACAATGCATTCACTCTGTCCTCTGCACAGGTCAGACTTGGCTGCAATGGATCTGAATTAAGCTGATTAGAGTAGGCATGGGCCATGAAGCATGACAACAAAGGCTCACATCCAGATGGAGGCACACATCAGGAATGGGCCTTTGCTGGTTATTCTGATTTAAAGGTCATTTACTCATAAACTACTTAAAAAATACCTTATTTTAAAGTTGCTTCCCTGAAAGATAGAGATTAATTATGGGACTCTTAATTGTAACTGCCCCCTATTGTTAGACTCACCTTCAAGATAGAACATTATACATTTTTGAGGCATTTCATCTACACACAATATCAGAGGTACCATTAGTGCTCAGCTCCACATGGAGCAGACAATTGTAGGACCACCCTTAAATGGCAGTAGGAACATTGCATGGGTCAGTAAATATAAACTCTCACATATAACACATCAAAGAGTCATCTCTGTGGTACCTCTGGAATATATAATACCTTCCTTACTCATGGCCACTATTTTCATGATAGCAAAACTCTTTATTAAAGTGAAATTTCAGATGAAAGTACAAGCCAATGTAATTAAATTCTGAATTGAAGAAAGTTGATTAAGACTACACTCTGGAAGTTACTTTTGCATGGTGACAGAATTCTGTCTCCTCCTAATCTACCATAGGAAGTTCCTTTGCTAAAAAAGTCACTTGGCCCTCCTGTGTTTACAGAGCAACTGAAATCAGACTGAACCTTGCCTCTCTGGCTGTACTTTGCATGTTTCTCCTTCACACTGAGCTATTGCTTTCATCTTCAAGGAGGCATGTTGACTATAGAGGAATATCTGTTTAGAAACCAGCTGGAACTAACTTATTTCCCATCAAAATAAGAGGTACAAAGATAATAGTAATGGAGTCATCTTATTCTTACTCATTTTATAGTGACCTTCCAGAGCAGCCAAAAGACACTGAAGAGCCTCCAGTTGTTCTTTTGACCCTTGAAAATTCAGTTGCTCTGGATTCTAGGAAGAACAATTATCCATAATGGTGAGGCTATACTCTGAAGCAGAGGTGGTCTTCATTTGGGAAGTAGATGGCTCTCCTTAATTAACGAGGACTTCGTAGAGTAACCTTACAGAACCAGAACTGAGATCGAACTGGAATATACTAAGCAGCACTGTGAGTAGGGGGAGTTCAATAATGCATGTTTTTTGATGCTTGCCCTGAGGCTTCTATTTGAACATGAAGCTCATATAGAATGTTGAACTTGGCATCATAGGGGCCCTTTGTTCTTCTTCTGAATTAATAATTGACAAAATTTGTTTCCTGTGCTTTTCAGCACCATGTGTTTCTTCAATTGGTGGATTGGGTGAGTGTCTGAACAACCTTCTTGGACCTTCCAGACCAGAGCTTTGGCCCTTCAACTCTAGTTGCAAGAACATGGGCAGATGACAATTTATCAAAAAATAATCTTAAATGTATCATGTCTTTTTACACTATAATATCTTGAGGTGTCTAAGTGATTCCATTCAGTGTTCTATTAACACCACATTCATAGAGATTTGTGGTTTTGATTCTGGGAATTGATCCTATGGCCTTGTACAACCAATCATCCAACCACTGACCTCAGATAGGGAGAATTTATAATAGAATGCTTGTGCACACACACACACACACACACACACACACACACACACACCACATACAATGTTTTTAGGTTGTCAAGGAAGATTACTGTGTTGCTAACACAGAAAACTAAGTAAATAACATTGAATATTTGGATTTATATATCTGTGTGCAATCTTACGGAGAAATAATTTTTATAAAAGCAAMTGAAAATTAATTGAGAGGAGTATATGAAAATTTTACATAGCTGTTACCATAACCATTATAAAGACTGGTGCCATTAAATAAGTCTATGCTGTAATTATAGGTACTGATTTATTATTGAGGCCTATTTCCAAAGCTTGAGAAGATGGATGACTTCTTACAATTACACACAATAGCAGTAACAGAAAAATCAAAGGTAATATTCAGAGTTATTTTCTATACCTAGAAAAATACAACTGAGATCCATTTCCGTGTGTATAGAAAAGAAGACACACTAAACTGAACATCTAAATTCACCCCCAACTATTCATATTACTCTGAGTAATAGATTTCCTTAGATTTGCAGCTAACGAAATTCACTTTCAGTGAATCTCAGACTTGTACACACTCCAAAAGGACTCAGAGAATGACCCCCCCCCCCCACCATGTCTTGAGTGTTACTGTTGCCATTAGCATCTTCCCTGGTGCCTGGCATGTGCTGTTCTTCCAGACCAGCTTCMGCAGCAATTCCTAGGGTATGCTCGGATTGCAGCAAAGGTCACTAGACCCAAGTCTATGTTAGGGTGTCAGTATGTGTACTAGAATCCACTTTGTTGATAGCACAGCACATCTGAATAATGAAGCTAGAGAGGTAAAGAGGTGGCTGAGTTTGCTCAGGCATTTACTCGATGTTGTCCATCAATAGCACATTTGAAATCAGGTTTTGTGTCTGTAGAGCTGAAGCCTCCATTACACTGAGAGGACGTCAGCATTCTGCTCTTCTCTGGATGATCTTGGTATTTTNTGAAGCTCAGAATCCCTTTCAGGTCGGTTGAATATTTTCTCACTTCTTTGATAGAAAATAGATGGCATGGACTTACAACATACCACGTTGAGCTAAACTCTACCAGCCTCTTCCTTTATGGGGAAGGGATGCCTCTTGGTATCCTGCACTTGAAATCTAGATGATGAGCTGGCAATAAATGCCTATTTCCTAATGTGGGATCTTGGAAAAGAGATTTAAGACAAGTGCCATTGAGCCTGGCATGGTGGGTCATGCCTACAGTCCTTACAATCAATAGACTGTGGCAGGAGGAACTCAGGTTTGAGGCTAATTTATACAAYCTAGTAAATCCTGGTCTGACTGAGATATGAGAAAAAGTTGTGACTTCTAATAAGACAGGTATAGAAACATCTTCCAGTGTGTTTACTTTCAAAAGTTTAACATTCTATTCCAAATATAGCAAATTCAATTCTCTGTAGGGCAATATCCTAATTGGATTTTTTTCTTTCTTTACAAGAATATTATCTGAGAACCATGCTTGATAGCTCTGTTCAAAGTTATTTGCCTTCACAGAATGCTTGTAATGAACTCTTGGGTAATAATATTTCTCTTTTCTAAAGTATGCTTCAAATAGATTAGGCCACATAAATAGCATTTAGCTCCTGGAAACAGGTCTGCATATCTCAGATGTCACTGAATCTGCAGATCTTAGCCAAGGCCCTGGACACTTCATGATTACAGATCATGAGCAGGCAGGACTAACGGTCACACAGGCATGTTCAGTTCTCAATGACCCAGCTTTTCTTGATGAYGTCACTCTGGTCCCTGTAACTGTTTTTTTCCTTTGATGGCTCTTTTAAGACAAGCAAATTCTTAAAAAGGTAAGGACAGAGGGATCCCAAAGCAGTAGCACAGGTTTGGCAAGGATGCTACATGGTCTAGCAACCCCATGCCACCTTCTATGAAGATCATGAGTGTCACCTCAATCTGTTCTTAGCATCACAAAAACCATACTTTTTTGAGCGTGCTAATTTTTATATTATAAAAAAGTAAATCTCAGGTTTAGGAGTTCTCTAGTGGAATTTTTAGGGTCACTTAAGTATACTATCATGTCATCTGCAAATAGTGATAGTATGAATTCTTCTTTTCCAGTTTTTAATCTTTTGACCTCCTTTTTAATCTAATTGTTCTGCATAGGATTTAGAGCATAATATTTATTCATTAGGGAAAGAGTGGGCCTCCTTGTTTTGTCCCTAATTTTAGTGGTATTGCTTCAAGTTTCTCTCCATTTAGTATGATGCTAGCTATTAGTTTGCTGTAAATTGTTATTATTATGTCTAGGTATGGGTCTTGAATTCCTGATCTTTCCAAGACTTTTACCATGAAGAGGTACTGAATTTTGTAAAATGTTGTCTCAGCATCTAATGAGATGATCATGTTTTTTTTGTTTTTTGTTTTTTTTGTTTTTTTTAGTTTATTTATATACTGGATTACGTTGACAGATTTCCATGTATTGAATGATCCCTGCAATTCTGGGATAAAGCCTACTTGATTATGATGGATGATTGTTTTGATGTGTTCTTGGATTGGGTTTGGGAGAATTTTATTAAGGATTTTTGCATTGATATTCATAAGGAAAATTGGTTTGAAGTTCTTTTTCTTTGTTGGGTCTTGTGTGGTTTAGGTATAAACACAATTGTAGCTTCATAAAACAAATTTGTAGTGTTCCTCCTGTTTCTATTTCATGGAATAGTTTGAAAGGAATTGGTATTAGGTCTTCTTTGAAGGTCTGATAAAATTCTGCACTAAAACCATCTGGTCCGTTTTTTATCTAATTGGGAGATTTTAATGATTGCTGCTATTACTTTTGGGATTATTGGACTGTTTATATGTTTTATTTCATCTTGATTTACTTTGGTCCCTGGTATCTGTCTAGAAAGTTGTCCATTTCATCCAGATTTTCCAATTTTGTTGAGTATAGTCTTTTGTAGTAGGATCTGATCATTTTTGGAATTTCCTCAGTTTCTGTTGTTATGTCTCCCTTTTCAGTTCTGACTTTATTAATTTGGATACTGTCTCTGTGCCCTCTGGTTAGTCTGGCTAAGGGTTTTAACTCAAACAAATCAGTAGCCTTCCTCTACTCAACAAATAAACAGTCTGAGAAAGAAATTAGGGAAATGATATCTTTCACAATAGTCACAAGTAATATAAAATACCTTGGTATGACTCTAACCAAACAAATGAAAGATCTGTGTGACAAGAACTTTAAGTCTCTGAAGAAAAAAATCAAAGAAGGTCTTTGAAGATGGAAAGATCTCTCATGGTCATGGATTGGCAGGATCGATACAGAAAAATATGGCCAATTTGCTGAAAGCAATCTACAGATTCAATGCAACCCCAATCCAAATTCCAACTCAATTCTTCATAGAGTTATAAAGAGCAATTTGCAAATTCATTTGGAGTAACAAAACACACAGGATAGCAAGATTTATTCTCAACAATAAAAGAACTTCTGGCAGAATCACTGTCCTTGACATCAAGCTGTACTACAGAGCAATTATGATAGAAACAACATGGTATTGGTAGAGACAGACAGGGAGATCAATGGAATAGAATTGAAGACTGAGAAATGAAACCACACACCTATGGTTACTTGATCTTTGACAACGGAGCTAAAACCATTCAGTGTAAAAAAGACAGCCATTTCAACAAATGGTGCTGGTTCAACTCACAGTCATCATGCAGGAGAATGCAAATCGATTGGTTCTTATCTTCTTGTACAAAGCTCAAGTCTAAGTGGATCAAGGACCTCCACATAAATCCAGATACACTGAAACTAATAGAAGAGGAAGTGGTGAAGACCCTTGAATAAATGGGCAGAAGGGAAAAGTTCCTGAACAGAACACCAATGGCTTATGCTCTAAGATAGAGAATTGACAAATGGGAACTCATAAAATTGCAAAGCTTCTGTTAGGCAAAGGATACTGTCAATATRACAAAACAACAAACAAAAGACTGGGAAAGATCTTTACCAATCCTACATCCAAGAGAGGGCTAATATCCAATATATACAAAGAACTCAAGAAATTAGACTCCATACAATCAAATAACCCTATTAAA